>PVJC01001367.1:0-95553 GCA_004026665.1 Murina feae
ACACACCTGGAGCAGAGTTGGGTGGCAAGCCAGGGGTGGACGCTGGTGCAGAATTCCTCGGTGGGGCCCTGCTGCTGAGCAAACACACCCAGGGTGGAGCTGGGCAGTGAACTGGCTTCGGATTCTCCGCACTGTGCAGCAGACGCTCCTGCACACCCTGTGGAGGCCCCTGGGGGGCGGATGAAGGTAGCGGACCCTGGACGGGTGTTCCTGGACACCCTGTGGAGGCCCCCAGGGCAGAGCCAGGCAACGAACCCAGGACAGGCGTTCCTGGATGTCCCGCAGAGGCCCCCGGGGGGCAAAGCCAGGCAGCAGACCCAGGACGGCTGCTCCTGCACACCCTGCAGAGGCCCCATGCTCCTGGATACCCCTCGGAGGCTCCCGGGGGCGGAGCTAGGCAGCAGACCCAGGAAAGCTGCTCCTGGATGCCCCAAGGAGGCCCCAGGCCAGACCCCCCCTCCCACTGGGCTGACACACCTGGCACAGCTATGCCAGCCGGCCGTGGAGGCTCCCAGTGCAGAGCCGCCCTGCCAGCCTCCATCTTGGCTGGGTTAATTTGCATACAGCCGCTCTAATTGACTGGTGGGCATGGCTGTGAGCAGAGGCTCAGCCAGCCTAGGCAGGCAGTTGCAACAGAAGCCTTTGGTTTGCTCTAGCTCCATGGCTGTTGGCCTCCATCTTGGCTGGGCTAATTTGCATACAGCCGCTCTGATTGGCTGGTGGTAACAGTCAATTTGCATGTTTCTCTTTTATTATATTAGATGCCTGGCCACGTGCTAAGATTTTTATTCTGTTATCTACATCTTACAACACATGGTATCATGGACAGTATTGCCCCATTTTACAGAGAGGGGAGGAAAAGAGTGAGGCCAGTGACCTGCCCAGAGCCTCATATCTACTCAGGGGCAGTGCTAGGGTTTGATACCACTGTCTTATTCTGAAGTCCGTGTTGTAAAACCAGTGAGGAAGGGAAAGGACTGGCCTGCAAAACAAAATCCAGACGAATCCCCCAAACTTGCTGCTGCCCGGTCTCCTCCCGCTGCTGGTAGGAGTCCTGGTGGCAATGACATGATCAAGGTGATGTCCAGGAGAGGAGCACGGGGTCAGCCAAAGGCCCAAATGACCCAGGGAGGAAGGAGCAACTGCTCAGCCCCAGGCACTGTTTTCTGCCCAGAGAAGGGAATCTTTTATAGCAGCATTTCTCAGCCTTGGCACAGGTGACATTTTGGACCAAATTAGACTTTATTGTCCTGTGCACTGCGGGATATTTAATAGCATCCCTGGCCTCTGGCCACTGGATACCAGAAGCGCCTCCCCCAAAACCCAGTTTGACAATCAAAGTGTCTCTAGATTTTGCCAAGTGTCCCCTGGGGAACAAAATCACCCCTGGTTGAGAACCATAGATTTATTCCAGATGGAAGGCATCCCTTCCCCTGGCTGGCTGCTCAGAACTCCTTACATTGAAAGGAAAACTATCCCAGAATATTTCCTATTTTAATGAACTCACTTCCACTCCCATCCCAAACAGACCTCACTGTCTGCCCAGCTATATTTTCCTTCATGACCCCAGCTCCACAGTCACTGATCTCTTTTGTCTCCTGTGGTGACCTGGTTTATCTGTCACCTCTGGGCTTTCCCACATGCAGACATCCACCAACCTGCTGCCTGGGCACATCTCATTTGTCCTGCGGGTGCCAGCCCCTCCTGCTCTGTGAAGTTCTCCGTGGTTACTAGAGGCCCCTGTCCTTTCTTCCCCCCGTGCTTCTATTACTCTCCAGTCTATCCCTCCTTTATGGTGTTGCCTGCGTACTGGTGGTCCCTGGAGAGCCAAGATCCAATCACAGGCTCCCCTGTACCCCTCACATGCTCAACACTGTGAGGTGTACCCTGCGAGGTGTTGCTTGCAGGAACTCTATGGGAGTGTCCTTTGGGGCCTTACCCACTCTCAAGTGTGAAGCCACTGTCTTCCTGCCTTTCAGCTTGCGACCCACAGATGTTCCTGTGGGAGCCCAGGCAGGTGTGTGTCAGTGTTAACTCGTTTCCCCCTCCTGCAGGTTCCCTGGCCATGAAGGTGTGCCGGAAGGACTCCTTAGCCATCAAACTCAGCAACAGGCCCTCCAAGCGAGAGCTAGAAGAAAAGAACATCCTTCCCAGGCAGACGGATGAAGAGAGGCTGGAGCTGAGGCAGCAGATCGGCACCAAGCTCACCAGGTAGGACAGCAGGACCAACAGCTCTGCAGATTTGGGTAGAAGATGTCAGTCTGCATCCCCAGACCAGTCCCAGGCATCTTTTGGAGAGCTTACAGCAGAGAGTCCATGGAAAACATGCCATTTCTTCTCAGTCCCTTCCTCTTCACTCATTCAAATCTGGGAAATTTCACATGAGGTTCAGGGAGATTCTGAAAGGCAGGGTTTCCAGACAAGAATCTCCTGTAGAAAAATCACCACTGTCGAGTAGAATTAAGGGCCCATGTACAATTGGAGTTTGGTTAAGCACAGAGCAATCTAATAAATGCACTTTTCTCCTATACTGTGCAACCAGAAGATATCAGTAGCTGTTACTGATGCCTCATCACTAAGCTGTGTCTTTTGAGTGATTGCCCTTTGTGTATATTACAGACATGAATGTAGAATGGGTTATATTAACACTAGAGGCCCAGTGCATGAAATTCATGCACGGATACAGTCCCTAGGCCTGGCCAGTGATCAAAGCATGAACATCTGGCATGGAAGAGCAGGTCCCAACCTACCTCTGGGCCCTGGGCAGCTCCTTGGCCCCCAGGCCCCCACGAGTTCCCCTCTGCCTGAGTCATGTCGCCCAAGTCCCCACGCGAAGATGTGGTGAGTGCAGCTGGAGGCCATGCAGTGTGGGTCTCTAGGCCACCCAGTGGTGCCACACAGAAGCTGGGCGGGCAGCACTCTCTCTCCCGGCCAGCCTGGCAGACCAGTTTCTGTATGAACCCATATGGAGCCTGACTCACCAACCCCTGTGGTCCTGGCATCTGTGGCCCAGCTCACCTGAAAGAGGCCGTAGGGATACTGGGCAGGCTCTTCGCAGGTGCCAGGCACCTGAGCACAAGGGCTTCCTGAAAGTGCAAGCCCTGAGGTCCAGGGAAGGGTAGCAGGGGGCATGAGAGCAAACTCCACGTACACTCCACATTCTCACCACACCTCTGTCCCTGTCACCCCCCTACCCCCAGGTGGTCTCAGCATGTAGGCAACACCCACCATGTTCCACGCCATTCCCTGGTGGTCACAGCACATCATAGTGAGCGGTTGAACTCCCAGTCTCCTGGTCGAACTGCTGCCTGAGGAGACAATTTGCATATTAGGCTTTTATTATATAAAAGCATCTGTAATCTAGAGCATGTTTATATGGTATTAGCTTGTGTTGTGGAGCATTGATTATTTGCCAGGTATTCTTCTAAACATTTAATATGTATTAAATCACTTAGTCTTTGAAGCTCCCTATGGAATGGACATTTTGTGCCCACTTTACAGATAAGAACACCAGGTATAGAGAACTTTAGTTTCCTATAGGATGTCACCTAGATTGGCTGCAGAATGCTCCCTCTCACGACCATATTGTGCTGTCTCTGTAATAATAGTCATCACAAGCCCCACCTTGTTCCAGGCACTGTGCTAAGTGTTTGGGTGCAACATGTAGACATCTCTTAGGTTTTATCCTCCTCTCCCTCTTCCTAGCTATGCAGCCTTGGGTAACTCACTTATTCTCTCTGCCTGTGTTTCTGTATTTGTAAAATGTGCAGTTGTAAGATATAAGCAATATAAGCAAAGCATTTAAAATAGTCCCTAGCCCATAGTAAACATTCAGTTATCTGTTAGGTCATTTTCTTCTCCCCACAACCCCATCGGTAGCTTTCATTATCACCTTCACCAGGACAACTGAGGCAGCTGGTACCCGAAGAGGTTACGGGGGCACAGGTAGCATCCACCGAAGTTGCTGGGATTCTTCCCTCCCACCTGATTTATTTTGTTACTTAAGGACAGTTTTCCATAATTAACCTGGTTTCCTCCTGGAGGATGTTGTTTTAATCTTACAGAGCTGTACGAAATAGTTAACAGTGATGGATGATTTGTCCTTGAATTCTGCAGGCTTTAGAATCATGGAATGGAAATATCTACCCACCCCCCGCCTTCCCCATTGGTCAGTGAGCATGGTGCGCATCCACCAATTGGCTATCCCAATCTCTCTTAATTCCTCTGTGATAGTTACTCCCAGCCCTCTGGAAGGCCAGTGCCATTGTTGCAGAGCCTGGTTGTTAAACATTCTACCTTCTGCTGACTTGAACCCTCTATCCATGCAACTCCCACCCATGGGTCTTATTCTCTTTTCTGGAGCTACTCAAAGCTTCAGGCCTCTGAACATGCATATATTAGGGAACTGGAGACAATGGTCTGACACCCCAAGTCTCCTCTCCTTGGCTGCAGATGGCCAGGTCTTCTCTGTGAAGGTGGGTGGGGCAGGTAGATACAGTGCTTGTCTGATTCCTGACCAGCTTTTCAGTTTTAACCTAATATAAATAGAGCTGTTTTGTGGGGGGACAAGGCATACAGGAAAAAGAGAAGGAATGTATCCTCGATCTCAGTCTCACTTCTCAGAGTTCAGTTGAGTGTGGCATCCTTTATGTGGTCTCAGGTATCGTTGTCCCAGCTTTGCTGCAGTGCAAGCAGAACTCTATGTATATGGGAAATGGAAGGCTTTTCTGCTGATGTGCGATGCCAGCACAATCTGGTTGCCCAAGTTGGCATCTTCTGTGGAGAGAGAAAGATGGGAGATAGAAAGCAGATGTGCGTGCAGCTGGTGCAGATGTGTGTGGCTAGCCATTCGGCTTGCCTACTGCAGAGCCATTCCACCTGGAGATAACTGGCCAAAAGGCCATTGTTATCACAGAACATAACTCCAACAAGAGAAACAGCTGCCAGCTTTTCCTTCCTGAATCCATATCCACGTAGGTCAACCATGACTGGCTGACAGTGATGGTGACAAAACGCAAAGGTGGGAAAAGACTAGAGCATCCATGCACGGGGAATGTCTGCTGCATTTGAAGCCTTAACCTTATAAAATCTACCCTTTCCCAACCCTTCATAGTCTAACAACACTTCAGTACTGCTTAGAATTCATAAACTCCATTGTGGGGTTTACCATAGTAACATCCACCTCCAACCTTCTCACCCTGGTCATGAGAAGAAGACACACTAAGGAAGGAGAGAAAGCTAGGAGTACCAAGGGGAGTGTTGGGCATGAGCAAGCTGTTGAGCTGCCTGCATCCTTGCTCTAAGTTCACTTCATCTTTGTGCATCTTTCTTACAGGGAGTTTATTTCCTGTATCAAGACCCTGGACATCTCTAGCCAGATTATAGAAACTGAGCCTAAAGGAGAGGACGTCAGGAGTGTTTCGCGCAGGTTGACAATGTTGTACAGAGTTCAGGAAATCATGTGGATAGGCTGAAACCCAGAGGTGACAGTGGTGCAGAGAGAACTAGTCCACGGTCAGAACCCTGGGCTGTAGCTCTAGTTCTTCTGTTCCCTACATGGTCATTTGCCCTTCCTGGGCCTTCATTTCTTAATCTGAGAGGGTGCAATTAAATCACCTGATCACTATGTGCAAAAAGTGAGCTTCATTACGGTAAAAAGTAACTAAAAGAATGTGAGAATCTGTTGTCCAGTTGGCATTGCTGAAGCTACAAGGCTGTGAAATTCTTTGGCCATCTGAGGTAGGGGAAACGTGCTGAAAACCTTAACTTCTTGAAAAATGTGGTCAAGTCCGTAGTCCTCATGGAGTAAGCAAGATATAAAACATAACTTTAACCCAATAGTTTGAATAGCATTAAAAAATTCATCACTCTGGGAATAATTCCACAGAAATGTCTAGTAAAATGATGTGAAGCTTGAAGGCAGAGTTTCTGCATTAGAACACAAAAATATTGTTCTTCCAAAGTTTTCTCATCGATGCTGTTGGGCAGATCTCGTACACCTCAGTCAACAAGTCACCTGGATGTTGTGATCATAACCATTTCAATCAACCACCATTTGAGAAGTATGGGCTGCCCATGAGACGCGAACATGATCCACTGGGTGTGGTTACTCTGGTCCTTTATGTACACAGTCATCCCCCCTTATCCACAGTCAGCCACAGTGAAAGAATATTACATGGAAACTCCCTGACATAAACAATTCATAGGTTTTCAATTCATGCCATTCTAATGGTGTGATGAAATCTCAGGCTGCCCTGCTCCCTCCTGCCGAGGAGGTGAATTATCTCTTTGTCTAGTGACTCCTACGCTGTATACACTCCCCGCCCCTTTGCCATTTAGTAGCTGCCTTAGTTACCAGATGTACTACAGAGGCATGACAGTGCTATGTTTAAGAAGTTCTTATTTTACTTAATAATGGCCCCAAAGCATAAGAATAGTGATGCTGGCAATTGAGATAGACCAAAGAGAAACCATAAAATGCTTCCTTTACATGAAAAGTTTGAGTATAGTACAAGATATTTGGGGAAAGAGAGAGACCATATTCACATAACTTTTATTACAATGTATTAAGATATTTGCTCCATTTTATGATTAGTTATTGTTGTTAGTTTCTTACTATGCCTGATTTGTAAATAAAACTTTATCATAGGTATGATGTAGGGGGAAAAGACATAATATACATAAGTCCCAGTACCACATGCAGTTTCAGGCACCTCGCAGTTAAGGGGGGCCTGCTGTACAGACTCAGGACAGGTGCAGAGAACCAAGGGACAAACAAGGTCACCTACTCAGATGTATGGGGAACAAAAATAGTAGAACTTCTGTTTATTTCGCATCATTCTTTTTAAGTTGATTCTCCCTCTCGTATATTAGTGCAGGAGTACTTGTATATAACCTCTCAATAGACATGGAGTATGTAGGGGCGCATGCTTAGATTTTTATTGATGGAGTCCTCAGAATGCTGAGAGTCCACAGGTCTGAGGATCCCTTCTCAGATCTTTTCATCTACAGTGAGCTCCAATCAGGAGAAGGGTCGAGATCTCAGGACAGTTCCTCCTCTACCAAAGTTCTCCCAAATGCAAAACCATACTACTTTCTCTCTAGGTGTCTTCTCAGGGCCCATCAACCTGAACCCTGATAAGAGGTCAGCCTACCTGTGATCTTAACCATCACACCCACTTCTGGTTCCCTTCAGTTACCAAGCCTTTTATTCCCGTCAAAGTCATATTTAATCCTCATGACTCCATTTTATTTATTTGAAATCCCATTTACCACCACCCCTAAAAATTAGACCTGGAGCCCTAGTCAGTTTGGCTCAGTTGATAGAGCATCAGCCTACAGACTGAAAGGTCCCAGGTTCGATTTCAGTCAAGGGCATGTGCCTGGGTTGCGGGCTCCTCCCCAGCCCAAACCCTGGTCGGGGCGCCCACAGGAGGCAACCATTCGATATGTTTCTCTCATCAATATTTCTCTCCATCTTCCTGTCTCTCTTCCACTCTCTCTAAAAATCAATGGAAAAATATCCTCAAGTGAAGATTAAAAACAAACAAATTAGACATGGAACCATGCTTCTCAAAGTTGGCAGGGCAACCTGTCAGAGTGACCCCTTGATCACTAAGGCAGAGCTCTGGCCTTTCACCACTTCCCAGCTTGGGACACTGATTGGCTGAAGAAGCAAAATCCCCCAGAGGATGGAGCTCAGGACCACTGGGAATGGGGTTTCAGGTACTAGAGGGAAGTGTGATGCATGAAGAAGTAATGCTTTTGTTTCTGAAACATCACAGAAGGTGAACCACTCTGTAAGTCACCAGGACTACTTATTTTAAATTGTGATTGATTGATTGATTGATTTTTAAGAGAAAGAGGAAGGGAGAAAGACAGACAGGCAGACTGACAGACAGGCATTGATGTGTTGTTCCACTTATTCATGCATTCATTGGTTGATTTTTGTATGTGCCCTGACCGGGGATCAAACCCACAACCTTGGCTTATTGAGATGGCTCTAACCAACTGAGCTACCCTTACCCAGCTAGGGCAGGACTACTTATTTTAAAAGAAAGAAACCAAGACTCTGAAACATTACCAGCTCGTGGTTACTCCACAGCCAGTGCTCTCAGGCCTCCTGTTGGGGAGTAACCAGCTCTTCAGACCCAGCTCTTCTCCAGCTGTGCTCCTCTCCCTCAGCCCCCTCCAGCACCCTCTGTAATATTTAAATCAGACAGAAGCAGTAAAGGCATGGGAAGAAAAAGAAAGCAGAAGGTGTCTTGAAGTATATGTGTAGGAATATGTCAACTAAATTAAGCTCAGGAGTAAATGAGGATCCAGACACTCTGCCTCCCTGTCACATTTGTTCCCCTAAAATATTTCTTCACTGTTGATATCAGCCACCCACTCAGGGGTGAACTGTTACCATCTTTTGGCAGCCATGACTCACCAGAAGTTTGTCAGCACCTTTCCAGGTGCTGGAAAGAATGTTTTTCCTTGTCATGTCCTTCTTCTAGATGAGACATAGCCAGGATTGAAGACACTTAATTTGAGCTACTTGGAGCTTCTGTTTTCTAGGGCAGCCCTAACAGACTACCACAGACTGAATGGTTTACAAAACAAAAATTTATTGTCTCATAGCTCTAAAGACTAGAAGTCTGAGATCAAGGTGTTGTCAGGGCTGGTTCCTTCTGAGGCTGTGAGGGAGAATCTGTCCCAGCCTCTCTCTTGCTGCTGGTGACTTGCTGATCATTGTTGGTGTCCCTTGGCTTGTCGATGCAACACTCCAGTCTCTGCCTTCATCTTACTTCTCCCTCTGTGTGTGACCCCTTCTTATAGGACGCCAATCAGATTGGACCAGGGCCCACCATAATGACTTGTTTTAACTTGATTACTTCTGTGAAGATCCTCTCTCCAAACAAGGTCACACTCTGAGGTCCTGTGGGTTAGGACTTTCACATAAGAATTGGGGGGGACACAATTTAACTCACAGCATTTGGGGAAGTATAATGTACCTAGAATGGGGGCTTCAACCTCAACTGCATGCCAAGGCAAAATAGATGTTAAACGTGAGTGAACCAAGCAGTGCTAAGATTGTGGATAGGGAGTGTTGAGAACTAGGGCAAGGTGGAAAGTTCACCCTTTATCTGTGGAGCCTGTCATTATTCACCGTCAACCCCTGTTGTTTTGTAGAAATTAAGGGCCAGTTTGTCAGGTTTTCTGAAGAAAAATCTGGATTTTTTTTAATGTAAATTCCAAAATTTTTAAACATTGTGCAGAACAATCAGAATATATTTATGGACTACATTCAGCCCAAGGACTACACCTCAGCCTGGGCCCCTGGTTTTAAGCTCTGACCTGGAAGCCATGTGTTTCATATCCTATCTAATATAAGAGTAATATGCAAATTGACCATCACAAGATGGCTTCCCCCATGTGATCAAAGATGGCCACCACAAGATGGCCAGCAAGGGAGGACAGTTGAGAGAGACCCAGGCCTGCAGGGGAGGACAGTTGGGCAGACCAGGCCAGCAGAGGAGGACAGTTAGGGAGGGACCAGGCTGGCAGAGGAGGGCAGTTGGGGGGGACCCAGGCCTGCAGGGAAGGACAGTTGGGGGGGGACCCAGACCTGCAAGGTAGGGCAGTTGGGGGGGGACCATCCTGGCAGGGGGAGGGCAGTTAGAGACAATCAGGCCAGCACAGGAGCAGTTAGGCATTGCTCAGTCTGGCAGGGGAGTGGTTAGGGTCAATCGGCAGGTGAGAGGTGGGGAGCCAGCAGTCTTGGATTGTGAAAGGGATGTCTGACTGCCCGTTTAGGCCCGGGCAGTTGGACATCCCTCAAGGGGTCCCAGATTGAAAAGGGTGCAGGTTGGGCTGAGGGACACCACCCCCATCCCCCACCCCCCCACTCCGTGCATGAATTTCATGCACCGGACCTCTAGTCTAGGATATAAAGTTTGTGTGAGTGCCCTACACATTTAGGTGAGATGAGACAGACTATTATGTGTACAGTGAGTGTAAATGTGTGAATGTGCACATGTGCCTCTGTAGTAAATTGAAATTAACATCTTGTATCTAAATTAATTTGAACATAGTTATGGATTGATCACTAAAGCAACATACCATATTCCTAAAAAGAATTTGAGTTCCAACTCTCTCTGTTTCAGGGATTTAGTCAGGTGGTTTGCAGAATGTTAAAAATTACTTTGCTGAGGAATACATTAGGTTGGATGAAGAAGTTGGTTGAAATATCAATAGATGTAACTGCTTTCTTTTCCTTACTGCCCATGAGTCTGGGAATCAGATGGACTTGGGATTAAAACCCTTGGTGATTGTTGATAGTTTGAATATATATGTAAGACATGAAAACTAGCAGTAAACACCATATCATAGATCATATGTAGGCCCTCCTTTGGGGAGTACCAAACCCACCTTGTCTCTTCCCTACTGTTCAGCGCCACCACTTAAAAAGCCGCTGTCTTTCTGATAGCAGGAGGGTGGCAGATGAGATAGGAAGGTGGACAAATAATGGCCTGATCATCTCATGAAACCTAACATGGTATGCCTTCTTATTTAGTAATGAATAATATGCTAGGAAGAAAGCATATTCCAAATATGTATCTTATGTTCCTAAGGAGTTCACACTATAGTCACTTATAGGCAGTTATAAATGATATGTACAGAGGATTTTGTGCTGCTTTAAATTATAATGCAATGTTCAAGGGAGAACATTGGAATCCATTTTTATGCTCATAGCACAGGTAATAAAATACAGTAATGCTGACTTCTCATTGTAGCTGGCATACTGTTTGTAGTTTGGGAAAATTGGTGCTAAGTCTGACACCCCAGCGCCTCATTCCAAAGTGGTAAATGGCATCTCCCCCGAAAATCTAAGGGACTATACTAAGTGTGCTCTAGCCTCTCCCAGGCTAGGTCACTTCTTCTGCTACAAAAACACTTTCTAAAAATAGGAATAACAATCAAAGGTACTATGAATTCAATCCAACTTTGACTGACTGGTGCACCCTGGGCATGCGTTATGGAATCACTAGAGGAAAGAGGGGAAAAGAATAGACCTGAGTGAAGTTTGGAGTAGACCTGGCCCTTCATCCTCTTCATCCTCATCCTCATCACTGTGGCTCACATCATCCTCACAGAGCGGCTCAGGGAGAAATGTGGAGAGGGCACGTGGATCTGCTCGTCCTCACATCTGCAGAGCCTGGATGGGAAGGGCTCAGAGTGTGTGCTTTTCCTTGATTCTGAGACCGCCCATTAACAAAACTGAAAGTGATGGAACAAGTGAAGTCAGAGTGAAATATGGCTTGAATGTAGTTATTGAGTCCTGCAGCGTTTGCATAACAAACACGCCAGCTGTTCAGGTAGCTCCGCTGCTTTCCAGTCATTTGACATCTCCCGTTACCTCGCTGCACAAAATAGAAATTTCTCCCTAAAAGCCCGTTAGGAATGCTGACATCTTCTGAAAGGTGCTGACTTGAGTCAAGATCACAGCACTGCCTGTCTGATAGAAAGCTAAGGACAGCCACACATTGATTGTTTGTTGGGTGTGTTTTCTACATGGAAGATGAGAAAGCTGTCCCGGTAAGGTTTGAGTGAAGCCATGGAGAGAAGGTGGAATAAAACTTCAAAACCACAGGAGTAGAGGGCATTGAGGCTGCGCCACATCCACCACAGGGACCCCCAGCCACGGGACATGCCTCAGAGCCTCACAGAGACATGCGTGGCCTCTTGCCCTCTCACCCTAGCTTCCAGCTGTTAGGAAATGCAGTAAAAACTGAGCTCTTGGCATCCTGTTAATAACGGATTCTGAGCCTGACAGTGTGCATACGGGAGGAGTCACAATGTGCAAACCCCACACTGGATATCAGGGAACAAAGCCACATCTTGTCAGGCACTTCCAGAGCTCTGCGCTTGTGACTTGTAGCTGCCCAGTGCATCTTTCAGTGATTTAGTAAGTGTGGAGGACAAAAGAGCTGCTTTTTACACAGCAGGAACCGAATCGATCTCAGTGTTTAAAACTTGCAAAGGTGTGTATGTGTGTGTGTGTGTGTGTGTGTGTGTTTAAGTGCCATCATGGGGGGGTAGGGAGTCTTATTTTGTTTTCTATTTCATGGCTTTTGTAAATGGCTGATTATCCTAGCAGCATTTCAAAATTGAGGTGCAGGGGGTGGAAAGGATACTACTACACTCAGCTACAAACTAAGTAGATAGGCAAATCCTCCAGGCTTCTCTCTGGCCATGTTTTAAGAGGTTCCACTTGATCTGGAATAGTAAAGAGAGCCCTTTCGTTCTCCTGTGATTTTTTTCCTGGTCATTGTTGTAGTAATCTGCAATGATTTTCTTGTTTGTTGTTCATCTTAGCACCTGGCAGAAAGAAAGGCCCTGTTTCTTGGATTACTTGGCTAAATAAAATAAAAACCAGTCTGGCTATGTTTAAAGATGATCACTGTCATAACATTATCTAAGACTTTAGAGACCTTTGCTGTTGACAATATGCTCTCCCACCCGTGCCTCATCTGATGACCTTCACCACAGCCTGCAAGGAGGCTGCTATTGGGAGTCCCATGTTGTAGGTGAGGAAACTGAACTAATGATCTTAGAGATGAGTGGCATAGATGTAAAACAGAAAATATAATTTTTATTTGTCAAAAAATAAATGAATAAAAATTTAAATTTAAAACTAACCTGGCTGGAGGAAGGAGGCAGCCATGGCCGTTGGAATGCAGAGACTCATGGTTAATCTGAGAAGCACTAGAGTGTCAGGGGGGTCTGTGTTGGGGCCACTACACTACATGCTCATGATCTGCATCGATGAATGAATTGCTCCTGGGGTCCAGTTTAGTAAAGCAACTCATGGAAATTAAAACAATCCCAGTGAGAGGACAATGAGACCTGAAATAAACTTTGCTTCTCTTTAAAGGGAAAAATAGCTAAAGTACAATGGGGAGATCCCAAAGAGAACGGTGGGCCTTGAGCTAAATGAGTTTGTTTTCGATGAGTTTAAGGTTAGCTTTCCAGGGAAACAGTTACTAAGGAAGATCGTGGAACTCCAGCTTCAACAAATTGATTCTATTGAGATGTATGGATTAATAGTCTGCTGTGTGTACAACCCTGTGCGAGGTGTCATTTAGAAGGTAAGGTGTACTCATGGTTAAGTCTGGGATACCAATAGCAAGTTCTGTTGGGAAAGTGTAGGCCCTTTGGAGCACATTCTTTTGTTGGTTTGAATTTATTGTAGACTATTTTTCTTTCTACTTTTTTCCCTTAAAATGTTCCCAAATGGCCCTAGCTGATTTGGCTAAGTGGATAGCGCGTCAGCCTATAGACTGAAGGATTCCGGGTTGAATTCCAGTCAAGGGCACACGCCCAGGTTGTGGGCTTGATCCCCAGTAGGGGGCGTGCAGGAGGCAGCTGACCAATGGTTCTCTCTCATTAATGTTTTTATCACTCTCTCCCTGAAATTAATAAAAATATATTTTAAATGTTCCCAAACGCATGGCAGTAGGACTGGGTTCTGGGTAAGTTGAACATTAAATCATCTAAACACTTGATTTAGAGTTTATTCTCTCTTAAGTTTATACATTAGTGTTAACTACTGCGAGTTCTCAGAGCACTTTCTTGTAATATATTATTTTCTTTCCTACAATCTTTTGATCCTCTCATTAGGTTAAACAGTCCTGAGGACCCCTCGTTTCCATCATACTTTATCCATGAAAGGATTTCTTAAAACCATTTGTGAACTTATCAGAGAGCAACGAATAAACTGGGAGTTAAACCATCCTAGGAAGCATCCAAATATTTTTCAAACTTTGGTTGGAAGGAAATGTCGTTGCGTGGAATACTGCCTCAAAATCTGGTCTTATGCTTTCAAATTGACTTATTAAGAGATCCCCGCCACATCCTCCACCACCACCACCACCACCACTATGGGCTTTGTGCCTGTATCTCAAGGAGACTTTTGTGAGTCTCTTCACCCACTTCACAAGTGCATCTTCTGGACCCGAAAATGTAATATAATTAGGGCACTTTAGAACTTCATTGAACACTCACCATCATCGCCTCTAACATCTTTAATTTAATAGATAAGGAAACAGGTCAAAAGGCAAAAGGCTGCTAGCCAAGTGACATAGCTATCTGGCTACACTAGGATTTAAAATGTGTCTCCTGCCCCCAGCCAGTGCTAGAAATTAATATCCTTCAAGAAAAGGAGAAATGTACTCACTTCTTCTGGAGGAACAGGTCAGTTATTAATTAGAAAACACAAGTCATATATCTTAATTGATTTTCTCAATTCACACCTAAAAGAAAAACAAATGACTGAAAGCAAAAGTTTTGAATTAAATCTTTAAGAAACATGTTTTGTACCCAAAAGTCCCATGAAAAGGGAAACCTTGACTTCTCCCATGGTTATTTCATGGGCACTGTTTCCTCCTCCATCCCACTTATGGTAAGAGAACATTTAAATTAAATGTCCAAGCAAGAGGTGTTTCCCCATCTTCATAGTTAATAGTTCCTGGCAGCCGAGAAAGTCTCATTAGTAATTTCTAAAACTGAGCAGGTACTTCGGAAGATTCTTTAGCTGGAGCCTCAGCTTGAAGTCGCCCTATTCTGTTATTCAGATTTAGATCAATGACACTCTAATCATTTATACGTAAGAAGATTTCTTTGTTGGAATTTCAGTGGTGACGTTAGCAGCATGACTGCCATGGTTGCAGTGCTCTTTCTCCTTCACCCACCAAAGTTGGCTTCAGGTTTACTCATATGTGATTTTTCTGCAGCTTCTATATAGAGCTTGCACACCATCCTGAATATTTAAATAGCACAACTGGTTTATAACAGAAATTCCCAGTGCAGTTGTTTTTCATCTTTGTTTACTGGCAAAATACCTCAAATCTCATGCAAAATGCTAAACAAGACTAATTCACTTTATTTATCTCCATTATGTTCTTTTCCTTCTTCTTGGTTAGTGTGCAAAGATTTTTATAATGACCACAAAAATTGCATATATGCTAAGTAGTCATTTTTAGACAGGATATAAACAGGAAAAATCATCCGGAGATACAAAGCCTGGAAAATTGCTTTTCTCTCTGATTCTCAGGCAATTCCTTTGAAATATAAGTGAATACGCTTCTATTTTAAGAAGTATGATCATGAAAATTTTATGTTCGTGCCCTTGAATCATTAAAACAATAGTTCTTTAATAGCAGCCTTGTTAGTTCCTCTGGGGAAAAAATAGGCAGACAGATAAATAGTGGCGCTGACAGTAATTGGTGTATTGAACAATTTTACCTACCTGAAATAATCCTCCTTTTGACTGTTACAATTTCCCCTTATTTTGCTCATCTTTATGTTATAACTTATCAAACTCTCTCTTAAAAGATGCTAAGACAGGTCATTGCATCTTCCTGCATATTAGAATGGTACTATGCAGGAACTGCCCTCCCCGAATTTGATTGAACCAATGTATCTGCCTCCTTCACATTTCACCCCAAGAAGCCTGGTTCCTGTCCGGCACTGGTAACAAGGAACGCCCTCAGCACCCTCTTGGTAAGTGCATGGCTCTGCCTTTGTGGCTCTCCTGGAACTTGAATGGGCACCTTCTGCCTGGAGCTTGCCTGTCCTGTCCATATAGCCCATCCTTGGCGCACCTCCCTACCCAACCTGGCTCTCCATCCTAATTCCCTGTCCCATTGCCCCTCTCCCCACAGTCCTTAACCAACAGAGCCATTGGGGCCATAGCCTGTGGGATCTGATTCTCACTTCATGGTCAACAGATAGTGCAACCAGGATATGCCCGGGCGTCTCCCATGAGGGAGCTGTAACCGCACATCACATTGTCTAGACAAAAATAAAAGAAGCCTTTTTAAAAAAGAGCCTATATGTAATGTCAGGTTTAGACTACGTAAGAAACTAATTTAAATTTGTCTTGAATTTGCATCACATGTTACAGGATATCTGTTTACTAATTTATAATAACAGAATGCGGAGGTATGTAAAAATATATGAAACATTTTCTAAAACATCAAACATTTTGATGAAAGTTTTCAAACTTCTTCCTGGACATGCCAACTTGATGGAGGGGAGATATTTTGATCTCCTTAATGTATTGTCAGTCATCCCCGTGTGAAGTTGATGGCAGAGCCCTAAGTCAATCCTTGCAAGGCTAATTACTAGATGAGGCAATAAATCCTGGTAAGAGAAGCATGCTTCTAGCTGCCATTCGTGAAGCAACTCACAGCTGCAGCAAAACCCTGCAGAGCCACCAAAACTAATCCTCGTGTGGCCAAAGCATAAGCAAGGGTCAGAAGGCCAGAAGCCAGAGTGGAGAATGAGAGCTCAGCATAGGAAGGGTTGGTGTGAAAAACAAACAAACAAAAACGCTTACCAGTTATCAAAATAGTGTGCCAAAAAATTTAAATTAAAAAAAAAGTGTGCCAGCTACTAGTAAGAAAAGCCCATGCATGAGAGACATGACAGCTTCCCTAAGTTTCATTCATCATGATGATGATGACGTTCCAGGAAGAGGATAAGCTGTTAGGCCTTCCTTCCTTTATTGCCGCTGACAGTCTGTGAATCAGACTGCACAATGATGAAAGACTTGCATTCATGTTGTCAGTCACCATTGTTCTTTGTGGCCTTTGTCTAGTGCTCATATTTTTTGCCTAATGTGTTGAAGGACCCAGCACATTACATCCTGCTTACGGGGTTAACAACTACACAGCACGTGACTAATTAATCACCCCTTTCACTGTTCACTGAGGCACCAAAATAATGCCCGTTGAGTAAGCTGTGGCAGTTCTGTGGCTCCACTGCAATGGTTGGTGCTTCAAGGACAGTGTCCCAGCACTGGTAACACTCTGTGGCAGGAGCTGGCAAGCTACAGCCTGAGAGCCAAACCCAGCCTGCCTCCTGTCTGTGTAAATAAAGCTTTATTGGAATACGAACAAGCTGATTCATTTCTGTGTTGTCTGTAGCTATTTTTGCCCTAAAGTGGTAGAATTAGAGTAGCTGTGACTGAGACCATACGCCTTCAAACCTACAGTCCTTCCTGTGGGACCCTCTGAAGAAGAGATGGTGTAGTCAAGGGTTCCGGACTGGGGACAGTAAGAGAAGGTGGCCTTGCACTCAGCACTGGCAGAGAAGTCATTCAGGAAGTGCATACGTTTAAAGCATCTCCATTAGAGGGGTAAATTAAGTTTATCTGCATAAATAGGGTTTTTATGCTAATTTCTCTAATCAAAACAATTTCCCTTACTCTTACTTATGAGTCCAGATCAGAAGCACCGTGTTGCTTTACCGTGTATACCAGGCACAGTCCCCTGTCTTTAAACTGACTTGTTACCTGAGGAGTTCGAAAACCATTTCAGGGACAAGCAGGTGGCGTAGCAGGCAGTGCAGCTCAGCTGTTGGCAGCCACCAAGAGCCTGGCTCTGCAGGCACATGAGAGAGGGAACGTGTTTCTGAAGTGGGCTTTTCCTTGAGAAAGGAAGGCCACATACCATAAACATCTCAACAACAATGACGAATGTCTTCTTGTTTCAGCTGCAGAAACTGCACTCCAGGCCCCATGGAAAAGGTATGGGCTAGAGAGAGGGACTGCAGAGACAAGAGTCCAGTGCTTCCATGTGACTCCTTGGGCACAGGACAGGCCTAACCTCAAAGCTCAACCTCAGGGCAAGGGGTGCAGGTGACACCTAAGCCGAGTGTCACACAGATGTCAGACTGTAGTGATGAGACTGACAAAGCCTCCACACAACACTTTTTGCATGAAGAAAAGCATGGACTCTATACCCACACTCCCAGTGTCAGCAGAGTCTGTCTTCCAGTAGCGGAGAGAGTGCGAGCAGAGGCCTGTGTTTTGCTATGGTGGCCGTCCCTAGCCCTGGCCCTGGCTTCTCCCAGGAGCTCCGGCCTGGCTGAGAAGGTGGCCCAGTCTGCTGTGTGACATTCTGCTTGCAGACAAGTTCAGCCTTGCAGTGACCTCTTGGGAAAGCCCTGCGGAGGGGGATGGCCAGCCTCAGGCGCTCCTGGGAGGAGGAGGCAGCTCCTGATCCTAGGGGACTGTTGTGCAGTCAGCCCTTTCCCTCAGGACAGCACTGGGTGTTCATTTGACACCTCAGGCTTGGTTTCCCTGGTTCTTCCTGTGAAAGGCGTTCCAGTCTCAGCCTGGGGCTGCTAATGGATTCTGTCCAGGCTGTCCCCGCTCCTCCTGTGGGGTGTTCCACCTTGGCCAGAGTGTCTGTGGTCTCTGATCTCCCTCTGGCTTCACCTGCCACATTGCCCATGCAACAATGTGTGTGTGTGTGTGTGTGAGAGAGAGAGAGAGAGACAGAGAGAGTCAGAGAGAGAGAGAGAGAGAGACAGAGAGAGTCAGAGAGAGAGAGAGAGAGATGTATAGTGTGCTGTGTATCTTTTGTGACAAGAATGTGAGGAAACTTAAGAAAATTATAAAGACTAATACTCATCAGGCTGGGAGCTAACAATCCCCAGTTAGATGTGTGCTATAAATTCACAGTCCTTTTTAGGGGACATATTTGAGGAGAGACCGTGTCTTCTCGCAGGGGATCTCCCAATATGTTGGAGGGATAAGACCAAGAAATGAGTGAGGAGTCCTATAAAATCAGCGTGAAGTCTGCTTGATGCCCCGTGTCAGTCACCATTTCGGTCCTTACTCCTCTTTCCCTTTCCCGTGAGAGCAGGTCCTTTCCTGGACAAACAAACCCATCCCGTTTTCAGAGCTCCATTTTTCCTGTCCTTTTTAGAATTAACAGAAAAAGTCTCAAAGAATGCAGAGATGCAAATCCAGATTGGTGAGACATCCCCAAATCCATCATGCTGCTGGGACCTCCCCCAGAAGGTCTGAGTCGGGGAGTCTTTACTTGTTACAAGAAAAACATAGTTCTGAGAGATCGCCAGGCGTGGGAAAGCTCGTCAGGTTTAATGAGAATAACTACTCTATACCACTCCTTCGGGCTCTAGGGATACTGGTTTAAAAATGAAGCTTTGTATTTAAAATTGTAGAGTGATGGACCAGGAGGCAGTAGGGGACATGAGACGTTTGATAAAGGAGAACTACAGAAAGCTTTGCAAAAGAATTTGACCAAACCCTGCACTCATGCATCTGAGACTCTGGGGTTTTTGTGTTTCCAGGTTTCTAAACAGCTTGGGGGCTCATCTGCATGTGAGTTGTGATTTTTTCCCAGAAGTAGGAGAGCAGTAGAGGTCTTGGGAAACAGTTGGAGAAAAGAACTATAGCCCCGTTCACTGCAGGGCAAAGGAGGCTGGGGATTCCTGCCAACTGCCCCTGCGCTCTGCCTCAGCTTCCACCCGCTCATCTTCCTTGGGAAGTGCCCCAGGGCCAGACTGGCCCTTTGGGAGTGAATGTAAAACAGGAATGGGCTGCACCATACTCTGAGGCTCCTGGAGGTGTCAGGGTGTCAGGGCAGGAAGGACAGTACATCCAGGGGCCCTACTTCCTACTTTCCATCCCTTGCCTTCCTTTGCAAGTAATCAAGGGCTGAATATGTTGTTTATGGAGAACCCATAAAGCAGAGGCATCAGGGAAATCTGGAACCACCGTATTTTGTGAATGAATGAGTGGATGAATAAATTAAATGTATCCTCAATCACATCTTTGTGTTGTCTGAGCTGTGCCCACATGATACTGTCCTCCACATGATACTGTCCTCCACAGCCACTCAGCAGTGACCCCAGAGCACTCTCCCTTCATTTGAATCACTGTTTGTCCTTGCCTTGAGATCTGTGTTCATCAGAAGCAATATTCTTTAAAGAAGTAGCACACACAGTACATACATACTAGGTAAGGCTCAAGTTAAGAAAGACTATCTAGATGCCCATGTGAACCAGAATTTCCTGCATGAGCCTGAATCAGATCTTTCGCTGAGATTCAGACAGCTGTGGGCATGTTTGCTGAGCATGTTCTGGGTCCACCAAAGGGCTGCTTTCTTGAGGGATGTCAGCCCCATTGACATGGACATCTGTGCCCTCATGTGGAGCAGGCATCACTTAGCGGTAAGGTGACCAGGTATCCTCACATGGCTTTTCCAGCAGTGAAGGCAGGAGACCTCACTGAGGGGGCCAACACATACAAGGGGGGAAATGGCCAATGACACTTGATAACAGGAGGACTTGTTTTAGTGACATGTTAAAAATCAAGTGGGGACTCACAGAAATAATTGGGATAACTTTCCAAGATTGGAGATTATATGTTTGTATGACACAGAGAATACTGTATGTAAGTCATCTGAATATTTTTATTGACTTACTCTTCTTGGTTGGTACCCAATTTGATCCTCTACCTCTAAAGAGAAAAGGTACAAAGATAATCTAATCTAATAAAAGAGTAATATGCAAATTAGCCATCACTCCAAGACACCTAAGCCATGTCCACCAGCCAAGCCATGCCCACCAGCCAATCAGAGCAGCTGTATGCAAATTAACCCAGCCAAGATGGCAGCAGGCAGCCACTGAGCTAGAGTAAACAGGAGGCTTCCGTTGTACCAGGAGTAAACTGCCTGCTTAGGCCGGCCGAGGCTCTGCTAAAGGCAATATAGTTTCAATTATAGAAGCCACAGAGCTGAAGTAAACAGGAGGCTTCGTGCCTGCCTAAGCCTCAGCTCAAAGCAACAACGTTTCAATTATAGAAGATAAATAAACCCCAGAAACCTGATTCCAGCCAGCCTGGCTGGGACCTTGGGTCAATGGAAGCTGTGGGAAACCTGAAAATGGCCCTCAGCCCCTCACACAGGCTGGCCAGGCACCCCAGTAGGGACCCAAACCCTGAACAGGCTGTGGGCAGCCTGAAAAGGGCCCTTAGCACCTCACCCAGGCTGGCCAGGCATGCCAGCAGGTGGACATCCCGCGAGGGGTCCCAGACTGCAAAAGGGCACAGGCCAGGCTGAGGGACCCTCCCCGAGTGCACATATTTTTGTGCACCAGACCCCTAGTCTAATCAGAATGTCATCTGTCATTCTTGATCAGCAAGGTTGATATGTTTAAGTGACTATTAGAGCAAGTGTCTCCTTCTCCCCTGGTTTTCCTCAGTGTCTCAAATCTGAATAGCTTCATCAAAAACTTCATCAAAGACTTTCCCCACTGTGATTTTACCACCCATCAAGGAAACAGAAGGTTCACTTATTATGATAATTTGAGGAGAAGTTATTCACAATAGGACTAATTACAAAGATGTGGGCAGGCTAAAGAAGCCTCTCCAACACAGAGCTTCGAACAAGTGTTTCTCAATCAACTGGAGTTGACAAGTGATAGGAATCTGTTTCTCAGTGTGACTCATGTAGATTACTATTAATTACATCTTCCATTAGAACCAAGAAAGCAATAGACTGGGTCTCTCTTTCTACATAAAGAAGTTACAGATATGTGGGAACCGAGCTGGCATGCCTCAGTGGTTGAGTGTCAACCTATAAACTAGTCAGGGCACATGCTGAGTTGTGGGCTTGAGACCCCAGTGTGGGGCATGCAGGGACAGCCAATCAATGATTCTCTCTCATCATTGATGTTTCTGTCTCTCTTCCCTCTTCTTTCCTCTCTGAAATCAATAAAAAATCTTTAAAAAAAAAAAAGGACATGTGGGAGATTCTCAGATGCAAAGGTTAAGAAAGGAGATAAGTTCTCAACCAGGAAAGACCTACCTACTAGCTCCCCAAGGCCAGTAGGGTAACACATCTCTAACTCCGCTAAGTTTTATTACATATATCATATTCATCTTTTTAATTCCCACCTACCTGGCACCTTATCTGGAAAATATTCAACAGATATATCTTGAATCACATTGAAGCAAAATAAATACTAAATGAATGTTATACCTATTTATCTAAATTATAGCTCCTTCCAGATCTTTTTATTTCTATAAGATAGAAAACAAATCTCAAGTCTTTCTCTTGTGTGGAAGACCGATATCTTGCCTGCTTCATTTCTCTCCTAACTTCATGAAGTTAATGACTGAACCCCTTTCAGGATGTACAGAATATCTTCAAAACCTCACATGCTCTCTAAGCTTATCTATTACCTCTACTGTAGCCCACCCAGCCATGGAAGCAGCCTCCTCCACCTTTCTATAATACCATCCAGAGTCCTTGTTCTCACACTTTAATGTGCATGAAAATCTCCTGGAGGTTCCTGTGTGGTGTCTCCTGTGGTAAACAACACAGGCAGCTCAGCCGGTGTGGCTCACTGGTTGAGTGTCAACCTATGAACCAGGAGGTCATGGTTTGATTCCAGT
Source organism: Murina feae (assembly GCA_004026665.1). Classification (NCBI taxonomy): domain Eukaryota; kingdom Metazoa; phylum Chordata; class Mammalia; order Chiroptera; family Vespertilionidae; genus Murina; species Murina feae. The sequence goes on from PVJC01001367.1 coordinate 22,262, forward strand.
CAAGGCACATGCCCCAGTTTTGGGCTTGATCCCCAATAGGTGGCATGCTGGAGGCACCCGATCTATATTGATGTTTCTATCTCTCTACCTCTTTCCCCCCCCCCCACTAAAAATCAGTAAAAAACATATTTTTTTAAAAAAAAACAAACAAACAAAAAAACAGCTTCACTCCCAGAGTTCCTGATTCCATAGATCTGGAGTCCAAGAATTTGCATAGTTAATGAGTTTCCAGACGATGCTGCTGGTCCAGGGACTGCACTGAAGCACTGAATTAAAGGAGGGTCTCACAGTCCTGAATGCAATTCAAATTACCTGGGAAGCTGTAAAAAAAAAAAAAAAATGTATCAGTAACTGAGCTCTGCCCTATTCTAGTCTGATTTAATTGGTTAAGAGTGTGGCCCAGCCAGTGGTATTGTTAAAGGCAATACAGGTTATTCTAATATGCTACAGAGTTGAGAACACTCACTCAGAAACCATGGAAATGACAGAGATTAGGAAAATAGACAAAATGCTACAAGAGGAGGACCAAGGGTAAGGGTGAAGTTACAACTGAAGGATGGTGTTTGTTCCCATCAGACTAGTGAAGCATGGAATTAGGATGGTACTAATGCACTGGTTCTGACACAATTTCAGTCTTTGGCCTTGACCTCTTACCAGATCATATTAAACTTGTTGAAGGCTAATAGAAGGTTATTAAAAATGCTTTGTGCTCCTAAGGAGAATGTAAACTTTTGTAATAGAAACTCAGTAGAGCTATCAGAGGAGAGAGAGAGAGAGAGAGAGAGAGAGAGAGAGAGAGAGAGAGAGAGAGAGAGAGAGAGAAAGAGAGAAAGGAAGGAAGAAAGGAGGGAGAGAGGGGGGAGGAAAAGCTAAATTTTAGTGTTCATGCTTAGTTAGTGGCTAATGGTGAAAGATAAAACACTATATTTGATGGCAGAACTTTATTATATCATCTATACATAGTCATTCTTGCTAATATTGTTAGTACCGTTTTTTTTCCATTGATTCTACAGAGAGGAAGAGAGAGAGAGAGAAACATTGATGGGATGCTTACCACGCACCCCACAATCAGGGATCAGACACAAAACCTGGGTATATGCCCTGATTGGAAATTGAATCGGCCACCTTTTAGTACATGGGACAACGCTCCAATCATCTAAGCCACACCAGCAAGGGTGGTATTATTAGTTCTTATGCTTAGTTCTGAAGGCCCAGACCAAAGTGTAGTATGTAATAGGTGGATGAGAGATGGACTCACACATGGATGGATTGATGGATACATAGATAGATGTAGGCATGCATGCATGCACAGAGAGATAGATGGACAGATGAATGCATGGATGTATGTACAGAAGGATGGATGGACAGACAGATGGATGGATGGACAGACTCATGCAGATTAAGCTAAAGGTGATCAAATTGCCTTGGTCTCTTTAAAGTAGTACTTAAAATAGTGGACATTTTCTTAATTCGCACATTCCTTATCTTTTGACACCACATTGTTTTCACATTTGTTTGGATTGTTTCTTCATGAAAAGATGGCCTTATTGAAATGAGTATGTTCTTTGTTTAACTTCAGTAACTATCTTATTCATATTGTAACAATATAAATTAAGACACTTTCAAAGTGTGATCTTCCTGGTTGCTAATATTGGATTTATATCTCATAACCCTAACAACACTGAACATATTCACTATGCAGGCTCTCAGTTTTCACACTGTTGGGTCTTTTTAATGGTTTTGATGCCTAGCAACACTCAGTCCCAAACTGATTTCAATATTACTTTTTAAAGGGGTCTTTCACATCTCGTTCTCAGTCAGTCCTCTCAGCACTCCTAGGCACTGTTAAGGCCATCTGTCACATGATGGCACTCGGGTACAGAGAGGGAAAGCCAGGTAATGTACCCAACCGACCTTCTGGTTATGGTGAAGGCAGGCCAGGAGGCAGGCCTCTGGATCCCAATTCATTTCCCCTCGGAGCTCTTTCCTATGCTGTAGGCAGGCTATTTGTTAGTAGCTCGAGGAGAAAGATGAGGGAAGGCATTGAACATTACTGACTGAAGTGCTATTGCAGGCAGCGGGAAGCACCAGGTGTCTGACTGGTGGGGTCAAATCCAAACCAGTATTGAAGGAAAGTATTCAAAGCCAAGACCCAAACTGTAAGAGAACGTTTGTTAAGTCACAGAAGTAGAAGTAATTTCTACAAGAAATGGGCTCAGGAAACAAGGTAAAGAAATAAAGGAAGGTCCCTTAGAGTTGAAAGTGAGGAAACTGATGGTAATGTTCCTGGAGCTAGGAGGAGGCGGGGCGGTCAGGAAGGAGAAGGGCAAGGCGTGCCCAGGGATGGAAGTGTTCTGGGTACTAGGTCCTGAGGGTTTTAAGGCTGGAGATTTTAGGGGCAGTCCCAAGGGAAGATCTTAAAAGAATATTCAGCAGCTTTCCAGGTGTCTACTTTCTGGGATGTGGTCTCCACTGATTGACTAGCACCAGGGCAGGGGGTCATTATTCAACGCAGCTGGTCCTGAGTACAGCTGTGGCTGGTTTTGTTACTTATCTGGGCCTGGAGCTAAAATACAGCTGAGGCCTACATGTTACCTTTAGAGAGGAAAGGTCAGGGGGTCCAAAACTTATGACCAGCGATATGCTTGGGGAGGAAAGGCCACCCTGAGGATGAGGTTTCCACCCCAACCCCTCACTCCCGGCACCTGGGGCTTTCCACCCTTATGACCTTCTATACCTGCCCCATCGTCCTTGCTTTGCTCATGTCTATCTAGTTGCCTGTCACAATCAATACCTGGAAGGAGTTGGGTATGGAGCCACAGTTTTAAGAGTTGTGCTCCCTGGTTTACAGAGAGAAGAGGCGGAAGGGCATAGTAACCGAGGTACAAAAGCAAAGCTGCTCTTCAGCCTGCCCAGAGGGACCTCTCTGGGGGCAGGGATACCTTCATGCCCTGGGTTCTGGTCACACCCAGGGGCACAACTTTTGAATTAAGTTGTTTAACTATCAAACCTCTCGAGCCCTTCCTGGTGCCAGGTTACATCTGTAAACACAAAGATAAATAAGGCATCATTTTTGCCTTCTGGCCATTCGCAGTCTGATGGAGAGCTTTCGTGTAAACGTGTATTGTCAGCATGATGGTTGAGGCCATGATCAAGGTGGGAACACCGCAGAGGAGCTGCTGGTCTGTCTGGTAGAACCAGAAGGGGGCATGGCAGCTTCCCTAATACTCGGGTGTGCGCGACAGGGTTATCTTTATCTCAAGGTGAATAAGAAAGTGAAGGTGGACAAAGCATGTTACACAGCGCTTCAGGGCATTGTAAAGAGGCCATTTAAACTTAACTCAGTGCCATGTCAAGCCACTGAAGGCTGTTAGCAGAGAAATGAAACAATCTAGCTATGGCCTTCCCTTCCCCCATCCCCCTCCTCTGCCTGTTCTTGGCACCAAAGTTCTAGGGAGTCTGAGAGAATGGCCATCAATTCCCTTCTCCACTGTGCAGAGGTGAAAAGGCCAAGGCTCAAAGAGGAGCGCCAGCCTGTCTGGGGACCACATCTGTAAAGTAGTGGACTCACCCTGGTCCCTGACTCTTGAGTCATCCTGAATAAGGGCACCTCTAGGGCTTCCATTATTGTGAAACCTGAGGAGCAGGAAATGAAGAGGTGGGAAAAGAGGATGGGAGGCCTCTGAAAACCTTGGGAAGAAAAAAAGTTGAAGTAAGTAGCTATTAGTCTAAGGTGACCAGACATCCTGCTTTTGATGGGACAGTCCCAATTTTTAACAATTTGTCCCGTGTCCTGCGCCATTTTAAAAAAGTCCCGATTTTTGGAAAGAGACATATGTACTACTCTTTGTAATATTTTAAGTAATTAATAATAATAATAACAATAATAAAAGAACCCCCCCCCCGGTCAATGGTGACCTGCTTTACCAATGTTAAATTAAAATCTGGTCACCTTATATTAGTCAAAGGTGCCATGATAAAGATCAAGTAAAATGAGGGTCCCCACAGAGGCCACAGGATTTGGCAGTTAACTCATCAATGATCTTAACAAGAACTGGTTCAGTAGAGCAAGGTTTCTCCCCTTCAGCACTGCTGAAGCCCTGGACTGGGTCATTCTTTGCTGTAGGAGCTGTTCTGTGCATCATAGGATACTGGGCAGCATCAGTGGCCTCTAACTCCCTGCATGCCAGTAGTGTCCTCTACAATGATGACAACCCAATATGTCTCCAGATGTTGCAAACGTACCTCAGGATGGGGGATGGCAAAATCGTACCCAGTTAAGAATCAGTGTGGTACGGTGGTTACAGAAGCCACATTGCAATGGGCCTTCTGAGAGGCCTGGCAGCGAGGAGCAGGGGGGAGGTGGAATTCACTGGAGGAGGAGGTAGGGTTAGGGGGATGATGTTTTGTCTTGTTTCAAAAGAGAACACACGTGTTTGCCCTAGGGAAAGGACTAGAAAAAGGGAAAAGTTAAAGACAAGGGATAGTCATGGGCAGCATTCATTTAATAACTTCACAAACATTAAATATCTCCAGTTACCAGACTTGGTGCTAGGCTCTACAGATGTCACGGTGAGCAACTGAGGAGTTTCTGGTTCAAAAACTATGGAAATTTTCAAAAAGACAGCAGAGTGTTAAACCCCAAGCATAGGGCCCTTCTAAGCAGAGGTCCCTGTGCAAGTGCCTAAGTTATATGCCCATGAAGTGACCCTGGTGCTGAATGGGGTAGGCATGTCCCCAACTTACAGAGCTTCAGCCCCAGGGTCCAGGGCATGAGGGAAGTATAAGCAGTGCCAGAATAAGAGGTACAGGAACACTAGCATATGCTGCAGCCTTAACCAAAAGCTTGGTTACAGAGGAAATGGTGTACAAAGTTTAAGCTGTGGTGGGAATTATCATCAGTTAACCAGACAAAGGGGAATGGAAAGAATGTTTTGATATAAGGAAGCGCATGCAAATCCAGAAGGAAGCAAGAATGGACCTTTATGTCTGAAGGACAGGATGGGGGACAGTCTTGGCAAGCATCCCAATCATGAAGACTCTTACAGGACATTGAGTGTTTTGACTCCCTCCTACAGGCACTGGGAAGGCACACACAGTTTTCAAGCAGAATGTGTGTGATCAAACTTGCCTCTTAGAAAGACCATTCTCTCTGGGCTGAAAGAGGACAGGAGTGGGACAGGCTGGCAGCAACTAGGAGAGATGCTGATGGCCTGCTCTCTGGGGTGATGGGACAGAAGGAGAGAAATGGTCTAGACTTGATGATTGATTGGCTGTCAAGGGGGAAGTACAGATGATGATGATGCCCACTGTCCTGGCCTAGACAGCTCACTGGGGTGGGATCCAGAACTATCTGGACAGGAGAGAAAGAAGACAGATTCTTTCATTTGGAACCCTTTAAGTCTGACAGCCTGTAGGACTAAAAGGCAGCAGCTGGAAAGATGGTCTAGAACTCAGAAATACGTCTGGAGGTACAGATTTTGGAGTCACTGGTATCTGGGTGCTACCTGAAGTCATGCTTGTTGCTAAGATCATCCAAGGAGCAGGTGTAATTGCCAAATGAGAAGCTATTATGTTTTCCATGGCCCTGTAGGAAGTGGTGATGTGGTGATGACCAAGGTCAGACAAAAATGACCCAGTTCTGCCTGGCTGGTGTGGCTCCGTGGTTAAGCATCAACCCTTGAACCAGGTGGTCACAGTTCAATTCTGGTCAGGGAACATGCCCAGGTTTCAGGCTCCATCCCCAGTAGGGAGTGTGCAGGAGGCAGCTGATCAATGATTCTCTCATCATTGCTGTTTCTATCTCTCCCTCTCCCTTTCTCTCTCTAAAACCAAAAAAAAACATATCTTGAAGAAGAAAAAAAGACAGAATTGCCCCAGTTCTCATGGAATGAACAGGTTCTCAGGAAAGTCCTGAGGGCGGTGGAGGGGAGAAAATTCAGTGCTTCTCCCCACACTCATGTCCACTTGCGTTTCCCAGAGGCCATCTGTGGAAAACCTGTCTGTCCTGCCATAGGAGACAAGACCTTGTTGTCTATCATTCGCCATGAGTACCTTTGTATCTCCTCTTTCCATCTGTCTGAAAAGGCATGATCTCCCTCTGGGGCTGAGATGGAGAAGACCTAAGTTAATTCTGTGTTTATTTTTCCTGAAATGAGATACAGCTTCAGAGATCCAAACTTTAAAATCAGGGCTCTCAAAACAAAAAGCAGCTGTAAAGGCTAATGAAAGCTGTAACCTTGTTCTAAAGCCTGCAGGCAGCTCATTAGCACACACAGCAGAACGCATCCTTGTGGGCCCCCAAGAGTCGGGCCAGCAAAAAAGGGCATGGAGACCTGGCTGGTTTGGCTCAGTGAATAGAGCATCAGCCTGCAGACTGAGGGTCCCAGGTTCGACTCTGGTCAAGGGCATGTACCTTGGTTGCAGGCACATCCCCGGTAGGGGGTGTGCAGGAGGCAGCTGATCAATGTTTCTAACTCTCTATCCCTCTCCCTTCCTCTCTGTAAAAAATCGATAAAATGTATTTTTTAAAAAGGGTGGGCATGGGTTTTGTCACTTCTTGGGGAGATGCTGTGATGCACAAAGACAGCGCTCCCCAGCTTTGCATATGTTTAAAGCGTCTTGCCACCACATTCTCTAGCATTCTCCTTTTCCCAAGGCCAAACTGAAGTGCTGTTTGTTTGCTTGTTTATGGTTACTGGTGTGATAATAGTTGTTAATACTGATAAAAAGATCCATTCTCAATGTTGAAATAAAATAGAAGTCTCATATATGGTGATTGATGGCATGTGGCATTTAGATGGAAATTCAGTGATTTTTCAGTTCACAGTAAATAGAACTCATTTCACTGTGGTCCACAGTAGAGAAGAAATCATTTGAACCCTGGAAACAATTTTACTACTCTGAGGTATCTTATAAACCAAGTAATAGCAAAGTTATTTAAATAGATCACTTGGAAGTACATTAAATGTTTACTTTTGAATTTGTTTGATATAAACATGTTGGATTCAATTTAAAAAATTTTTTTAATCTTCACCCAAGGAGTGAGAATATTTTTTCCATTGATTTTTAGAGAAAGACTGAAAAGGAGGGGGAGGTGAAGGAGAGAGAAGAGCGAAGAGAGGAGAGAAACATCCATGTGAGAGAAACAACATGGATTGGCTGCCTCTTCCTCTCACAAGCGGGAACCAAACCCAAAAACCTCCAGTGTGCAGGCTGATGCTCTGACCACTAAGTCATGCTGTCTGGGGCATATGTGTTGCATTCTTTTCATATAAATGTTTAATTCCCTTGCCACCCAGCATATAAATAGTCATGTCTAAATATATAGTCAGGAAAAAAAATTATTATTTAATATTAACCTAAATCAGATACAATTACTTAAATCTATTAGCAAGTTGTGGATAAGAAAGGGCATTCAGAAGGAATCTCTACTTTTATTCTTGGAGTTTTGGGCTCCTTGGAATGATAAAGTTATCACTTTGTTAATATAGCAATTGTGCTGTCATTCCGCTTTCTATTAACCAATACTTCTGCACCAAGTAGATTTTACAAGGAACCCAGCAATGGCTGCTTTACATGGTGACAGGCAGCCCTGGGCGTTGCCCTAAAATTCTGATGATTAGAATTCTGAAGCTAGAGCTTTCTCCCTCTGGTGTGTGAATTTGGCTCTGTTCAAAGACACATTCCTCAAGGAAAGGTAATATATTCACCTATCAGAAGCCATCTTTATTATACTCCAACTTGGAAGAGTAAGAAGGAGCCATCAATGGGGAACTCCTTTCTCAATTCAATACCCAAATATACAGACCTTCATACAATACCCTCTACCCTCCTTCCTCCTGTCACAGTGAAGGGCTGTCCACCCTCCATGTGAAAGGTAAGACCTTCTCTGTTCCTTGGATCCTACCCCACCTCACCCCCACCCCCACCTTCTCAGAGCACCTGCACTATCAGTTGAGACTTCTCCCTCCGTATTTATTTAGTTTCTCACCACCACCACCACCACTTCTGGATTCTTCTCATTAAATGTGTTCAGTCTTCTCCCATGAAAAAATATAAACCTTGCTACAGCCTCATTCAATTCCAACGCTCTGGTCCCCTTCAAAGTCAGCCTCCGTAGAAGAGTCCTCCATACTTGTTATGTCCTTTTCCCTCTCTGTTCCTAACCCCCTGCAGCCTGGTTTCCATCCCACCAGCCCCTGCAAGAGCTCCAGGTGAGGTGGCTAATCATCTACCTGGTGTTAAACCCACTGGGCATTTTTTCAGTCCTCATCCGACCTTTGAGCAGCAGGGACTCAGCAGTCTGTTGGCCATGCCCATCGCTTGCTTTGCTTCCTTACAGAGGGGACAGTCTTCCTGGTGTGACACTCTGATTTCTATCTGTCTCCATGCACAGCCTTTCCTCTAACTCCCTGACAGGTTTGTCTTGCGTAGTCTTAGCATTAACTATTGGAATTCTGTAAGGCTCCATCCTGTTAACATAAGAAACATTTCAACCTGTAAGGAATTTTGTGAGTTCATCTGAGCCAGACTGTTGGCAATTGCTGGGAAACAGAATCTCAGTGTATTGGGATAATGCTCCAGAGAATGGTGGTTTCTCACCTTGTTTTATGCAATCAGAGGAAGAGACACAAATGAGTTACATGAAATCCACTGGTAATAGATTAGGCAGGTGGGGGAAAGCAAAGCGGGGAAACCTCTGGGACTGGATAAAATGTAAGATGATAGACACATGCCTCTTTACATAGGTGGGCATAGGATAGTTAACAGTCAACAATTAACCAGACAACTGCCAATGAGGGAATTTGTGGTCTGCAGCTGCCCTTGTGCCATTTATTTGTGCCTGGAGGGGTCCGGAAAAAGGAAAGTTACATGTTACCCTTACAATTCCATAGATATGTTGTCTTAGATGCAAAAAGACAATAGGCCCAGGAAAGCTGATCTTTGTCAGAGAAGATACTGGCCTAGGACATGACTACCCACTACAAACTGCTTTTTAATTAAAAGGTTTTAATTTCAGACCATCCTTGTGGTTACTTTAGGTCTCTTGAGTTTGGAAGGCCATCATCCAGATCTTCCCTGAATTAGTCAGGTTAGCATGTGGCCCCTTTTTGTCCAAAATCCTAAGTCTCCTTCTCTTGTCATTCTATGTTCTCTCCATACTCCTGGCTTCAAATATCATTGCTTGCAGACTTGTCATAAATTTCTACCACTAGTCCAAACATCTGCCCACTGAGCTCAATATCCAGTGCCTATTTGACATCTCCACTCTGATATCACAAAGGCTTTCTGATTCAACAGATCCCAACTCCAACTCACAGTTTTCTTCTACCCTTCCTCAGTTCTCCCCCAAATGTGCTGGCTCTCTCCCAGTGTTCCTCATCTCAATGACTGGCATCGCTATTCATCCTACTGTGTAAGTTGAGACCTAGGAGATAATCCTGTGTACTTCCTCCTTCCCCCTCCATTCATTTAGGCTGGCTCCATAATCTGTCAACGTGTCCACCTAAAAATGTGCTCGCCTACCACAATACCTTAGCCCACGTGTCCATCATCCTCTACCAGGTGAGCAAACAGCCTTCTGAGGCCTCTACTCAAACAGCCTCTTGCCTCCCCCAATCCATTCTCCATCTAATGATCAATGTGGTGTCTTATAAATCTGAAATGTTCATTCACTCCTCTCCTTACCCACCTTAAAATTTACACTCTTTGATGGCTTCAACATTGCTCCTTGGATAAGGATCAAGATCCTGCCCTAGCTGGTTTGGCTCAGTGGACTGAAGAGTCCCAGAGTCCCATTCAGTCAAGGGCACATTGTGGGAGCCCCTTATATGTCCCGTGTGGATCAGGGTTCCTCTTTCAGGGTTCGAGTTCTAGAGAAGGCCACACACAAAATGAAGAGAGAGACTAGAAGAGAATCAATTTGGAATAATGGGGGACAGGTGTGGAGCCTTCCTCTAGTGGGTTAGACTGCCCGCTGCTCTGGTCTTGCTCAAAGCTTTTATTAAGGCAATGGGGAAAACAACCATATCCTTATCCTTAGGGCAGGAAATTCCAACAACAAAGAGGCAACAAGAATTTACATATCAGTAACAGGTGGAGGGTTGCTTTAACTATCAATGTCTCCATCTAAACGATGAGTGAATATCTCTCCACTATTCAGAGCAATTAAGGTCAACCAGCCTTCAGGCACATTTCTCTATTAGTGACAATGACCAGTCTCCGGCATCTCCCCCGTTTCTTTCAACCAAAGAACTTGTATGCATACATATAAGCCAAAACAATGGACTCAGACAACAAGGGGTTGAGAGCATGAGTGGGGAGGGAGGTTAGGGTTATTGGGAGGGATGAGGACACAATTGTAATACCTTGACCAATAAATAAATTTTAAAAAAAGGTCTTTTATCTGCAGACCAGAAATAAACATATAAGAACAAAAAATGTTTGAGTCCCAATTTCAATGTCCAACAGTTCTGAGTCCAAGTTTCAATGTCCAATAGTTCCTTGTGTGTACATGTCAGCAATGATATTTCAGTTCAGGATGGTGAACAAATGGTGGCAATGTAGGTCCGACCTTCTTTGTTGTGGTCCTGGGCAACGTGTACTGACACACAGTTGCTGACTGCTGGCGTGGCAAAACGTTGTCAGCTTCTTCCATCCCTGGATATAATTCCTCTCGGTTGCAGGAATACACATGGTCTTGGAGTTGTTTTCTGAAAATATACAAACACATTCTCGACCAAAAGTTAGTAAAGGAATCTTTTCTATAAATTTTTCTTGGGATCCTTTCTAATTTTGCCCAAATATTTTCCTTTGGCTTATTTTGACACCATGTATGTTTTTCATGGGTGTCTTGCTATTAGCATTATAAATGAAGATTAATTTTTCAAAGTAAAAAAATTTTTTTACAGGATATTTTTCCTTACATGGTATTCTTCCACTATCCTCCCTTTTTTTGATTTAATTATTAGGAGGCTTTTGGAAAATTTTTATAATGCAGTCTAGGTTAACACTAATTTTTTAATTTTTTGCACAAAAATATGACTGCTTTAGGTTCATTGCATGTTAAGCAATTTTACCATGATATGAACTACCCATAAAAATTGTGGTTGACACTTTAGAAACAGCTTTTTGTACAATTAAATTTTCTTGAATCAAATTTGATACTTTAACAATAATTTTAGTTTACATTGTAAATATTAATGGAAAGGATTATCTTGCATCCTTGAGAATGTCCTGAGCATTTTTTGATGTTAGGCTGGATTTAGATATAGTAGCTGCTGTCAGCCAAGTCTCTGTTATCTGGGTCCTGAGCTGAGCTGGGCGAAGTTTCTGTTTGTTGCCTGGGTCCCACTCTGAGCTGGGCATGGGAAGCAGGAAGCAGCCATGGGGGCAGGAGACCTCCCTCAGAAAGGGCAAGTGTTCAAGCCCATGCGTTGTGGGGGGGTAGGGATCTGTGCCCCACCTCTGTTGACCCCCAAGTTCTCTCCTGATGGCCCCTCTGCGACTGTGCCTGTCTTAGGTTGTTCCTTCCCTGAGGAATCTTACCCGTCTCTGGCTAACCAGCCATCCGCGGGGCCAAGCAGGGTGATGTGAGCTTCAGTTATGTCTCCTTGGTAGCCTATGCCTCTGTGGTCTCCACGCCCAGCAACTGCCTTAGGATCCCCTCACCTGCTGGCGGGGCTCTGGCATTGTTCACATATTTTGGGGAACCCAGGTTTCTTCTTCATGCCATTGGGTGAGAGACAGATCCATGGTACCAGCCATCATGAGGCTTCAATCTCAGCATGAACAGAGAGTTCAGGCAACAGCTGTGGGAGGGGACTCTCTTGGCAAAAAAAAAAAAGCAAGAGAGGCCAATATAGAATGCTCAAGTGCCTTCCCAGGGGGCCTTCCACACAGTGGAAGGGATTAAATTCTTTCATGTCCCTATTAAATTGCTGCCAAACATTCAAATAATTAGTTTGTAAGTTTGTTTGGGATAAATGTACAATATGCTGTTGTAAAATATTAAAAATTATTAATGACATTGTAGAATAATATCATGTAAGGATGTTCTTTGCTCTAGGCCATGGCAATTCAATTTTAAACTGGCTACCAATTTCTTTTTGTATAGACAAGGTCTTACTTCCTTGCCCCACCCAAGTTCCTACTGGATACTACATTAGGCGGGGAATTAGCCCATGTAAGGGTTCTTACCCATGAAGGGTCAGGAGCATAAGTCTGAAATACTTCCACATTTGCCCCAGGTAATATTACCGTACAGATGATTACTGCTAGCACGGCAAGAAAGACATTCTCAGGTGTCAGACGTCTGTATCATTTTCTTTACCATGCCCCAGGTGGTCTCCAGGCTGTTTGTTGTCTGGATAGTTTCTCCTTTGGATCCTTGTTGCAGCTTAATATTGGAAAAATTCTCTGGGAATATACAAGCAAACCCTCTGCCAAAGGTTAGTAATGAATCAGGTCCCTTCCATAAACCAGATTCAGCGTCCTTCCAATTAACTAGACCATTTTCTTTTGTTTTATTCTGACACCAATGTAGCTCCATAGGTGTCTTTCCATCAGCATCACAAGTGAAAAATCAATTTTAAAGTAACAATTTTAAAATAATTTAGGCTTAATTGTCCTTAGTTTAAAGAAGGCAGGGTTCTCTAGATGACTTTAAACAAATAATATATAAATGCCAAGAAGTTTGAAGTCATTTTAAGTCAAGATATATATATTTAAATAAAAACATTGCTATTAATAAATTGATTTCTTCTTTTATTTTTTTTTATTTGGCAGAATTTCCTTATGTAATTAAATGTATTGTGTTGGTCCAATTTAGTTATCTCTTTTTTAGGAGAAGGAATAAATCCTTTTGTACAATCTCAGGGCCCTCTGAGATGCACAAAATTCATCCTTCAATTATATTTTTGAAATCTTACATTCAGAAAAACTGTCAAACATATATTTAATTTAAAGTTATTAAGACTCAAAACAGTCATTTTGTATTTAGTTTTGACCATGGAATCAAATACTTTCAATTTGGTCATTAAATTTTTCATGAATGTCAGAAAAAAACACTGGGAGAAATACATTTATTGCTATTGATAAATCAAATTTAATGTCTGATATTATTTATTTTATTCTGTACCTTTAAAGAATATTTTTATTTATAAACCTCTTTTAAGAAAAATGAGCTTCCACTGTCAGCTCTTATTAAGTTGACTGTTTAAAACATTGGTCTATCACATAACTTGAATTTTGAGACCATAATTAAACTTTGAATAACTAAAATTAAGTATCTTCATAGGAAAAAACACAATAAATAAAGTCGCCTCTTGATTCTTTTGTCCCATTCTGTTTCCATAGTAAAACTCTGTCTTAAAACTCCACCTGAGATCCCATTCTGTTTCAGTAAGCAAACATTTCCTTTAGTGATTGGCAAATTCAGAGGGAGGGGCAGCCCCCACCATTTCAAGATGGCAGCTCCCATGAGAGCCACATGCAATGCCCCAGCAGAGCAGCTGCTCATCCCCTCTTTCAGATATAAGAATCTGCTTATATTACATGACTTAACGAGATAAAACTCAGACAATAAACATTAAAACAGCACATTTTTAACTTTATACTATAGATACAAAGGAAAATTTAGATCAAAACTTTTATCTTTTGAGAAGCCAGCAAGTTTTTGCTGGAAGCCTGAAGAATTTAAAATGCAAATTATCCACATTCCTGGCCTGAGCCCACTGTGGCAGGATTTTAAAAAGATAACTTTTTTTTTCTATGGGCTGTGAGGAAAATACTGTGCGCCACCCCAACCGGAGGCACCCCTCTGGCCATTTCCTGGTGATTGACCATGCCTGTGAAATTTCGATCTATACAGACTGGCCCAATGATTCCCTTTTGTTGGTAAAGCCCATCAGGCTTTCCTTCCACAAAGTCTAATTTGCTCATATGCCTGTTGCGCATAACATAGTTGATTTTGTATGTCCATATACTGTTCCAGTCCTATCAGCATTTCATAAGTTATTTGAGCATTTGGCCCTCCATTTGCGCGGGCTTGCTCTTGACATTTTTTCAATTCTCCCTTCCATAGTAAATAATCTCCTCCATTCAGAGTTGCACGAGCTAGAGAATACCAATCATAGGGAGTTAAGAATGCTTCAGAAATATTATTCATAATTTCTCCTGTAAAAGGAGCTGTTGGGCCATTTTGAACAACAAAAAGTTCTAGCAAACGCAATATTGTGTTTCCCATGGAAAAAATAGTTTTTTGAGGTAAATTTTTTCTTTCAAATTTTAACCAACTTTTAGCCAAACTCTCAAGATCTAATGTACCTTCTTCAGGAAACCAAGAGTTAAGTTCCATAACATCAAACAAAAACTATAAAGAATACCTTTTGAAACTTATATTTCCTTAAGCATACAGTTGTTTAATAATTTCTAAAGCCAAGTTGAAGAATTTTTATACCTCCAATTAAGTGATAACCTTTTCTTTAAAAATAATCTCTATAAATGTGACAAATCAAAATTCGAATTCTTCCCCAATTAGCCTAGTTGACAAAGATGTTCCCACCCTACTTACAGATCTGGTTTTTGTAGCTGGCCGTAGGTTTTTGCATGCGGTGAAATTCCCTCACCTTTTTTCAGTGAATTTTCCACACCTTCTTTCGGCGTATTTTCCCTTCTCTCTAGACGAAAAATATCTGCTTCTTCCAGAAGCCCGAGTTAGGCACCAGATGTGGGAGCCCCTTACACATCCCGCGTGGATCAGGGTTCCTGTTCAGGGTTCAAGTTCTGGAGAAGACCGCACACAAAATGGAAAGAGAGACTAGAAGGAATTAATTTGGAGTAATGGGGACCAGGCGTGGAGTCTATCTCTAGTGGATGAGACTGTCCACTGCTCTGGCCTTAAAGCTTTTATTAAGGCAGTAGGGAAAACAACCATATCCTTAGGGCAAGAAATTCCAACAACAAAGAGGCAACAAAAATTTACATATCAGTAACAGGTGGAGGGTTGTTTTAACTATCAATGTCTCCATCTAAACATGAGCTCCCCACTATTACATTTCTCTGTTAATGACAATGACCCGTCTCCAGCAGCACATATCCAGGTTATATGCTTGATCCCCAGTGGGAGGCATGCAGGAGGCAGCCGATCAATGATTCTCTCTCATCATTGATATTTCTCTCCCTTCCTCTCTGAAATCAATAAAAATATATTAAGAAAAGATCAAGATCCTGTGTGGTGCCCAGCCGGTGTGACTCAGTGGTTGAGCATTGACCCAGGGACCAGAAGGTCACTGGTTCCATTCCTGGTCAGGGCACACGCCTGGCTTGCATGCCCCAGTTGTGGGCTCAATCCCCAGTGGGGAGAGAGAATGCAGGAAGTAGCTGATCGATGATCTTCCTCTCTCATCAGTGTTCTTACTTCTCTATCCCTCTCTCTTTCCTCTCTCCCTAAAAATCAATTAAAAAAAAAAAAACAAAACCTGTGTGGCCACACGGCCTGGCCCCTGCCTCGTTTCTCTCCACCCTTCTTCCCCTTGCTCTCTGCACTCCAGCAATCAGGCATCCTCCATTCTTCAGATCTGGGCACAGTGTCACTTCCTCTGGGAAGCTTTTCCTAATGCCCTAATTTGGTCAGATCCCAGTATCCCTGCCTCAGGTGACTCACCATAGAAGCCCTTCCTACAGTTACATCTTATAGATAGTTCTGTATGTGGTTAATGACTGTCTCCTTCAGCCCTTCTAGTCTTTAAGTTCCAGAAGGGCAGGGCCTCGATTTGTTTTCGCTCATCTCTGTACCCTAGTACCTAACACAGAACCTGACCCAGAGCCGGCACTTAAATAATTTGTGAAATGAAAGAATGAATTTACATATGAATATGGCTGAGTATATAGCATTTGTTTATGAGAACAGATCTGGACAGGAATGAGATAGAGCTGATGACTTAATTCCAGGGACTTGGAGGGGTGGGGGGGGAGTTCAAGAGGTAGAGTCAAGACAGAACTCCCACATTATCTCCTTCACAGTTTTGCCATGTGCCCAGCTCTACTTCCACGTAGGTACTAATCTGGCTAACTCTCCAGAATGCCAACCTGAGGTGCTGCAAGAATCCAGAGTGCCTTCTAAACTGCCATGGAAGTCTATATCATCTCTAAGTTCCTTATCGTTTTATTATTATAGTCCAGCTCCTGAAAATTGTTGGTCCAATTTTAACACGGAAATTGTAATCACTATTGTGCTCCTCTAGCTGTCAGCTTCTTAAGATCTGCCCGGTGCTCGGTCCTCAATGGAGCTCTTAGTAGATGATGGGTAGATTGATGGATAAAAGAAGGAAGACAAAAGTTAGAATTCTTATGACTTGGTGATCTCATCCAGATTTCTCAAACTCAGAGCCCAGGGGGCCGGAATGATTGGAAAGGAAGAATTAGGACAAAGGTCACTACACTCACAGGACTAAGTGCTGGGGACTAGGCTATCGCCCTATCTAGAGGCATTCAGGTGGAAAATTCTAGCATCTGAGCATGCTACGGAGAATTTGTAGAGTCAAACCCAACCCAGCAAAGATCAGTTTGCAGCTTCTGACTAGTAAGGCATATGGTTGTGGCACACAGAATAACAGCCCTAAAAGATGTCCATGTCCTAATCCCCAAACCTATGAGCATGTAACCTTTAATGGTGAAAGGGACTTTTCAGCTGTGATTAAGGCTCTTGAGATGAGATTACTCTGCATAACCCGGGTGGGCCCATTGGAACCTTGTGGTTACCCTAAAATGAGTAGGCAGGACGGCCAGAGTCAGGGAGGGGTTGCAGGTGCACTTCTGCCAGTTTGGAACAGACACGGGGGTGCGGGAAGCCTCTTGAAGCTGAGAAAAGCCTGGGAACACTCTGTCCTTCTTCTAGAGGCTCACACTCCTGTTAGCGCTTGCTTTTGGCCCCATGCAATGCATTTTGGACTTCTGACTACCAGAACTATAAGATAGTAAATGTGTGTTGTTATAAGCCACTAAATTTGTGCTAATTTGTTACCACGGCCATAGGAAGCGAGCATGCTGGTTAAGAGTATTGAGACTACAGAGACAGAATGCCTGGATTTAAGTCCTCGCTCTGTCATGCGCTAGCCATGTGACCTGGGGCAAAGTACACAACTTTCTGTGCCTCTGTGTTCCCATTTATACAATGGAAATGATAGTCCATACTACCTCAGATGGCTGCTATGAAGCGTAAATGAATTAGCACACATACAGTTCTTAGAACCACGCCTGCACATTTTAGGCATGACATCATCATTAGCTACTAAATTACTATTTATTTGCAGGAAAAAAAGAGCACAGACCCAGCAGAGTCCAATGCTTTGTCCAAGGAAAAGAGGCTCAGAGCAGAGCCAGACCTAGAACCCAGACCTCTTAGCCCCTGTGCTGTTTAGAGCTTTGTCATTATAATGCCGCAATATCACTTTCCTACTGAATCTCATTTTCAAAGTCACATAGCTATTTATAGCATGTGCCCTTCAGGAGGACTTAGCTACCCGTTATGGCTATGGTTAGCCTGGAGGTCCTCAGACCCTTTCAAGAGAAACAAAACATAAAGGCCTTCATTAGAAATAATGTGTGTTTGACTAAAAGCCCGCCTGGTTAATAACAATTTTCTCTGGTTATAGTTGAGTCACTGTTGTCTTGTCCCCTCCAAACATAACCCATAAGAAAAATGAAACCCAGACAGAACCAGGCAGCACATCTGAAATGGAACAGATGGGCTGCTTGGCACTAGCCAATGGGCGAATTCTGCAGACACTTCTGGCTGAGACTCCAAAACAGTAGCCCAGCTTCCAAGAAGCAAGCTCCGCCTTGAATCTGGAGGGCTTGTTCTCAGAACCCTGGCTTCATTCAACACCTGGGTGTTACCAAATGGTCCCATCAGTAGCTGTGCATCCCTGTAAAAGAAGCAAGTCTTCTTGGAGAAGCTAAATGGAGAGTCTCTCAGAAGCTCATTCTAAGCAGAGCTGGTGGCTGCATTCCAGGCCCCTGACGTTTGCTCAGTTGTGTGATCTCAAGTGTCCTCCTGCAGATGAGAAGCCAGTTCAGAAAGGATTTCAAGACTGCTGAGTCCAAGTTTAGAACCTCCAAATGTGCGGCTATAAACGTAAAATGCTTTGGAATACAGTTTCTAGCAGTTTCCAGAATGCTGACCAACCGTTCTTTCTCTGGCGCTGAAGCCCACCCCTAGCTGTCTACAGCATGTGGTGTTGATGCTGGGCTATCACAGGCCAACTGTTTTCTGGCCCAGCTCAATAAAGAGAACTGCAAGTGACAGTAGCATCGAATTTAAAATATTTACATTGACATCTGGGTCTCCAGATCCCAATGGGTAAAGAGCTGGCACTTCAGACACTGGTTGCAAAATCTTGGGGAGGGACCAGAACCTTTACCATGAGGAGAGTGCTCCTTTCCACCCTGTCGGCCCCAGTGGAAGACTTTGAGAAGCCTCCAGCTCCTTCCACAATTACCCGGCACATCTCATCCCAGTGGGGGATGCGGAGTGCTGGGTAACTGAGGGATTGTTAAAGAATTCCCAAGAGTTTAGAAAATACGAATGCCTCCGAATGCGGAGACCCACTGGGTTTGTGTTGACCATTCCTGGAACATCACACGGGTGTACGAGCATGTGGTTCTCCCCTCTGGTGCCCTTCGCATTCTCTGGTGACTTCGCATTACCTGGTGCCTGCCCACTGTCTGTCCCCACCCCCTGCTGTTGCATCATCGCAGGTTCATGGCCTTGCTGTGTTTCACTAGTTGTGGTTAAATTATGTGCCGGGCAACAGGAGTGTGGCTTGGGTTCCTGTTCGGTTGTCATTCCAGGGCTAATAGGCCCGTAGTGATGGGTGGAGATGAGAAGAAGAGCAGCTATTGTTCTTTGCAGACAGACAAGCTTCTTGCATCTCCCTGGGGCCATGGGCCTCTCTATATTCTAACCGGCTCTGCACAAACACGGCAGGAAGCAGCCTCTAGCCTCAGGGTTAGAGAGAAAGGCAAAGGCCAAGGTCCCAAGTGCAGAGGCCACAAGGAAAGAAAGGGACTTCTGTGGAGAGATGTCCCTTGCCTGAGGCCCTGGAGGAGCAGACGAGGAGGGGCCTGCAGGAGGAAGGGGGAGGTTCCACTGGTGCCCTGACGTGGGACGCCTGTCCTGGGGTTGAAATTGAGGAACTGAGGCTGTGGTGCTAGTCAGTCCTGCAGAGCCCAGGATGGAACAGGAACTCGGGCCACCGGCTCTGCCCCATGTACTTACGAGGGGAGAGATTAATGACCCAAGGAGGATATGATATGGTCCAAAAACTTTTCCTGGACTTTTTCCGCAGGCGGCTGAGCCAGAGGCCCACTGCAGAGGAGTTGGAGCAGAGGAACATTTTGAAACGTAAGTGACTAAGCCCGGGGCAGTCCTGATGTTTGTGTGGTGGCTTTAGCTGTGATTCAGTGGCCGGCCACGAGGTCCGTCCCTTGTGCCTGGGTGGAAATGGTTGGGAAGGTGGCGGCTGAGGCTCCATCCCTGCGTGTCAGGACAGCCAAGGTCAGCTCCCCACCCAGAGCAGGTTCCGATCCGCGTGGTTCCTTAGGGGCTGCAGACACCCCTGCCCTGCGGTGGGCTGTAAGTCAGAGAGAAGCTGAAAATGTGTCGTGAGAGCACTTGTCACCCAAAGATTGTGAGGAGAGGTAGCGTCACCTTTAAACCAGAATTGCCTTGAAACCTGCAAATACTACGTTGAAGGGAAAAATCAGGCAAGTGGCCATTTGAAACCTGGGAGTATAAAACGTGACTTCTGTTGCAACTGGCTACTGTTGATCAAACCCTCCTTCCTCTGAACACTAAATTTAAAGTCTAGGGAAGCATTTCCAAGAAAAATGCTTTGTGTTCATCTCTCACTCCCCTCTCCCCATAAGCTGGCTGCTGGGGTGTCTGCTTAATGCCCTCATTCAAGAAAAATTCACTGTCGCTGTGGTTGTGGGTCGTGAACTGAAAAAAATAAGCCAGCCCTTTGTTTGGTTTAGGACGCAGACATTTGACCATGTACATAGAATCCACTTGGTGCTTTAAAATTGTATATATATATATAATTTTAGTATTATATAATATGTATATAATATTAAAAGACATCAGGTACCTTATGGACACCGGTAGGACAATTAAACAATAGTCCCCGCTCACATTCTACTCAGCCCTGGCTACCTCTCTCAGGAATACTTTTCGCAAGATGGCCAACAAATATTCTTAGTGTAATTCAATACCCTGTCTTCCTACACGTGCATCCCCTGCTAATCGCTCTCCAGAAAAGAGAACTAGAATTTCATAGAAATGCTACGCTAAGCACGTGCCCGCGCCCACACGCGCTCCAGTCATGTGAAACCTGTTCGCGTGGGAGGCTGTTTCCACTTAGAACAGACGGAAACGTTCCTGCTTTTAGGTTTCTCCCCTTCCTCCCTGCGGTCTTCCACCTGGTCAGCAGACCTGGTCTTCGTGGGATAGTTCACTGAGGGTGAGCTGTTCCTTTCCCTGAGAAGGCTGGGGGACGGGGCAGCCCCTCCAGAGCGCTCCCCTGCTTGGTGACTGCCCTTGGCACCCTGCCTGCCTGCCACCTGTGCCCTCGGGCCACTGCTTCCTTCCTCAGTGGCTGCTATACTTAGGTCTGGCCTTTCTCAGTCTAGAGTGATTCTGTGACAGAGTGAGGTCACAGACTTCACAGACTTCCTAGGTCTCTAGGAATTTATGTATATATTTCTAACATGGGGCACCCACTAAGGTTTGTAAGCGTAATATGCTGTGAAACAGAGTTAGAACTTTTTCAGATGACTTCCATGGTCAAGAAAGCACTTTTGGCCCTGATACCTGTTCTATTATAAACTCTCCGTTGTTGGAGAGAAAGAAAAACAGAAAAGCTTCCATTTATTCCTAAAATAACAAATCAGGTAAATGTGCTTCCTCCTCCCTCTGCCTCTTCATCCCCACGCACAGGCCTAACAGAGATCTGTTGTCTTCTGAAGGAGTGTTTATACGTGGGCCAGATGATATTGGTGGCCTCTGACTGACTCCTAAACCCAAAGAAGCTAAAAACTTCAGGCTTCAGAAGATAGTTCTTCTCAGCAAAAGCGAGAGTTTTGAAAAGAGATGGTGTCGGCCCCGGCTCACCTCTGGCTTCCTGGAGGCATAGCCCCCCACTTCTCCTCCTCCCCCCTCAACCCCACACACACATACACACCTGCTTACCCAGACCCCTGGGAGATGAAGGCCTGCCCCTTGCCTTGGGTTTTCATTGCCATCCACAAACCACACCTTAGAGGCAGTTGCTCATGGTGAGTAAGCCTGGGGAACTTAGATTCAGGAGATCCAGGCAGCTTGGAAGATGGTGTCCATGGTTCCTTCTAGTTCCTCCTCCTTGTCCTGTTCAAATAGCTGCAAGTTAAAGAACTGCTTGACCCGATTCAAACAGCTTGATCATTTCACAGTTCTAAAACTTGCTGGAAATGAACTCATTTTTCCTGTTGGCTCTTGTTTTTCCCCTTCATTCTGGAACATTGTTTCCTAAATAAGTTTTTCTTTTTTCCCACCTGATGGTGAAACAAGAACTTTTTAGTGGACCTTCCATCGAATTGTTCTAAAGCTTATTTTCTGAGTTTAAATCATGTGAGAAGCCACCTCTCCGAGGGTGCCAGGGAAGGCGCTCTATGAAGCATGGTCTGGGCCTGGCATCCAGCCCCACCCTGCTGGCCCTGTAGTCAGTGCTTGCTTTGTCAGCAGCCAATGAGGCACGGTGCACACCTGAGCACACAATGAGCACACTCTGATGGTGGTGGCAGGTGTGATGACGACATGGGCCTGTCCCCAATTGCCTTGTGGGGTTGCCTTGCTATCACTGTCCTGAGAAAACATTACCCTGGGTTTGTAAATGGCTTTGAACTAAAGGTATAGATTTTATAGGTGGTCTTGGGGCCCCACCACTGAGAGGGACCTAAGAATTGTACATAGGAGATGACAGCTCTGTGCTCTGTCACAGAATGCCACTCGAGGCTTGGAAAGGGGCCTGAAGGGTGAGGAAGCCCTGACTAGAGCCTGAGGCCAGTGACCAGTCATAAGGAGAAGGGCCAGACACTAGGGCAGTGTCCCCGGTGAGAAAAGAGTGGGGCTGTCGGTCTAATTAGCCACGTATCCTGTGAGCCGCCACTTCATCCTCTGGGCTTTCCCATCCTCTTTCACAAACTAAGAGTGGGAGGCTGCGTGGTTTCTCAGCCCCTCATGGCCCTCATACTCTGCACATTTTAACCAAGAGCCCGAGCTGCCTCCTTGGCACCCCCACCCAGACTAGACCTTTCCTTCCTTGCCACCTGCAAATGCAGCTGTCTGGGCTCTCCCCTTCTGAGTCTTGCTGTCTGCCGCCCAACTTATTTATCTCTGTAAGGTTAGTGCATGCTAAGGTATTAAAGGCTAACTAGTTTAATGGGGTTTTATCCAAAAGAAATCTGCATTTTTATAGGAACTCTGAGAGGGAGATCAGATCTTTACATCTAAAGGAAGGAGCTTTTGTGTGGATGGCTAGGGACACTGTGGGGCAGGCTACCGTGAGGACCTTGGCCCATGGCAGGCCATGGCATTTCTCATGCTGCCCCCATGCAGCATCCTGATCCCCACAGGGATCATGCCCCCGAG
Source organism: Murina feae (assembly GCA_004026665.1). Lineage (NCBI taxonomy): Eukaryota > Metazoa > Chordata > Mammalia > Chiroptera > Vespertilionidae > Murina > Murina feae. Next base: position 44,952 of record PVJC01001367.1, read on the forward strand.
CTCTGCACTGAACGGCATCGTTCTACTCGCGGGGGAGTGGCTGTCTGTGGCTGCTGCCTGCTGTCAGGGCTGACGGGAGGGCAGGGTGGGACCCGCTTCTGTGCACAGGGACTTCCCTCTGTTAAAGATCTGCCCTGTATTGAAACGACTGAATTGCAAGTGTGCACATTAAGTCAGTTATTGAAATATAATTAAACGCTAGTGATTTTAAGATGAGAGAACCAGTTTGGGGGCACTCTTTTGTGTGCCCTGTGCCAAGATCAGCTCGAAGCAGCTACCTTCCACAATGCCATTCTAACCCAGCAGGTGAAAAGCGGAGGCCTTTGACTCTCTTGCTTTTAAACAATATTATACCTAGAGCCTTGCTTCCATTCCACTCCCAGAAGGAAGTGATGTTCAAGGTCATTCCGTTAGCTCTGAAAGAAAAAATAAGCCCCCGGGTTCTGTCCTGCAAACCTCTGCTCCCTTCCCCAGACCCTCTTACCTGCGGCTCTGTAAACATCTGAGGAGCAAGTCACCCACATATTAAGCTGACAACGTGCAGGCTCTGGGCCTGCTCCTCTCAGGCATTCCTTAAAAGTCCCCATGCAGGCAGTTGTGCCCCACACTCTGGCCACACTCATGCTCAGTGGACTTCTCGGAAGATTCAAAGAATTAATGGAAGCAGGGCTTGCGAAAGGTGAGCGTTTTGAAATTCCTCTTCCTGCAGCCAGGCTGGCCTTTGCTTTCCTCGTCTAGTTCCTGCTCAGGTGACAGGCACCCCCATGGGCCAGGCTTGGGTTCTACCCCCACAGTGCACTGACAGCCACGTCACAATGAGCCCTGCTGACTGTGAGGCTGGGGGCACAGTGGAGGGAGGGCCTTGTGCTGTCCAGAGAAGGGAGCCCACCTCACCGCTGACGGCACCCTGTTCTTTTACGACTCCCTCGTCTTACAAGCTACACCTCTCACCCAGCAATGCTGCCGGGAGACCGGAAACCCCAGGTGACAGAAAGGAACCAAACTAGGCAGGTCAGCCTGCTCACCACCAGATTGAAAGTGTCCCCACAGGCAGAAGCGAGGCCAGGGTAGGAGACACAAGCTTCCTCTTCCCCTCTCCTAACTGAGGTGCTCGGCCCGGAGCCTCAAGGCTCATAGTATGCTCCTGTGTGCAACACCGTCTACAAAATCCAAAGCATCTTAAATGTGTCTTTCAGCTCGGAACGAACAAGAGGAACAAGAGGAGAAAAGAGAGATCAAGAGGAGGCTAACTCGAAAGGTGAGGAAGTTCATGAGAGCTGGGGCAGGAGAGGGAGGGCAGCCAGCGGCTCCTGTGCCCTCTGCTGGCCTCAGTGGCCTGCAGCTGCCCGGCCCACGGGGAAACATCTCCCCTGGCAGAGTGGGCAGCTGTCTTGACCCTCCAGGACCTCTCCACGGGGCATGGTCAACTCAGCTGCGTGACCTTCAGTCTTCTCTGGTGACATCTGTGCTGCATGATTTTTGTGACTCTCACCTGCCCCCAAGCAACGTGATGTCAAGTGCATCACCTTTTCAATTACAGTGAATGCTTTATTTTTAAAAGTGTACCATTAGCCATCAAGCAAACGGAAACTCATGGTCAAAATCAGTAGTTCGAATGTAAGTTATTTGCTATGACCTTGAGAACATATGAATTGTCCTTGCCTCCCTGATACTATTCCTTACCTATTAACTAAGAACAGTTTAACTTGATTATGCTAAATCAATTTGGAGTACTGAGTCAGGAAAAAGCCTAAAGTGCCGATAAATTTTTGAAGATGTTTGAAAAGCACTTAAGACAGAAGCCATAAACTAGAATTTTTATATATTTTTAACCCCCAAAATAGATGGGTTGGCAATGCACTGTAGACCCAAATGGGTTTTAGTTCTACATGAGTGGTCTCTTTAATAAGAAACTCTTACTGAGGCCGTTCCTGGATGCTGTTGGCAAGTTTAATTAATTGATGACACATAAGATAAAATAGTATGTTCTGTCAGATGAGAGTGGTTTCAGTCAGCTTCCTGCAGGGATCATCTTGAGAGAAAGGTTCTCAAAACTCAGAGACAGTCAAGAGTCCCATTAAAAATAATTTTTCAAAGGTTTATTAATGGATGTTTCTCCCTAGAAATATTATGCAGAGGAAGACATTCAAAGGTATCACACCAATTACGGAGGCGATGACTTGTGTTTCTCAACGCTCTCCTCTCCCTTAGCGCATCCCGGACTCCTGGCGATGAGCCAGATGTCATCCCAATGAAAAGGAGTAGGATACACAAGTGCCTGAGGGCCCGTGACAGGCTGGGGTGCCCCTGGTGGGAACTAGAACAAGAGCTAAGTGAGCTCGCTTCATCCAGGTGCCCTCACCCAGGCACCATCTAATTCTTTACCTTAAGACCATCCAGTCTTTGGACACAGGGCACCCTTTGTCCTGAGAGTGAGGACGATGGGAGGAGAAGTATGTTAGCTTGTTCTAAGTGTGACCTTGAAATGACTACAGTATCAAAAAGAGGCTCATTACTGGTACAGAAAGGTCTAGACATTCAGAGAAAAATGAAATCCAGTTTTCACAAAGTTCATTGGAGTTGATTGCTGGCACCCAAAAATTCTCCTAAACTTTAGGGTTTCTAAAAACTAATAATAGGAAAATATTTAAACATCCATCTTATTCTTATCTCTTTAAAAGAAGTATATAGTCTGGCCGGTGTGACTCAATGATTGAGCATCGACCCATGAACCAAGGGGTTCTCGGTTTGATTCCCAGTCAGGGCACATGCCCAGGTTGCAGGCTCGATCCCCGATAGAGGGGGTGCAAGGGGCAGCCAATCCATGTCTCTCTCATTGAAGTTTCTATCTCTCTAATCCTCTCCCTTCCTCTCTATAAACAAGTTAAAAATTCATATTTAAAAAGTATATATAGTTTTGTAGAGAAAAATTGCATCATTTGGCAAGGGGAAAGGGAGGAGGGTTTCCTTTCATACCCATCTGCACTAAGGTGGGTTGCACAGGGACAGGTACCTCAGAAAGCCCATCATGCTTGCAGGTCTCCCAGAGAAGGTAAATGCCTCGTCCTCCTCCTGGTTTCCTGTCCTTCCCCGGGGACTGGCTTGGGGAATTAGAAATAATGAGTTTGAGTGAAGGGGTCAGTTTTAAGGGAGAGACTAGAAGCCGCTTTCATGTCTCTTTTTGTGGAGAGAGATGTGAGCTCTGAGCAGGTGGAGAATCCACACCTCCAGGCTCTGGGCACCTTCCCTTTCTCTGGGGCCTTCGTCGCACCAAGACCAGATGCCAGTGCTGGTGGCTGCTTTCAGTTACTTCCCTCAGCGCGAGGATTTCTACTTCTTGCAGTTCTAGTTCACGTTAATGTACGAGTGAAAAAGATAAAACATGGTAGCTGATGCTCATGGCCACAGACCAGCCATTTTCTTCAGCCAGATTGGTACCTGAAACTTGTGTTTTGTCTTTTAATATATGCCTTCCTTCCCCTTCAAAAAAAAAAAAAAATGTTAGCTAGCTAAATGGACAGAAGGATGGGAAGTGATAAGGGAGTGGGGGAAGGGGGAGTTCACTTGAGTCAGGTTATATTAATACTGAAATAGGGGTCTCAATTAATTACTCTTGTTGAGTATTTGGTTGCAAATATTATTGCTGCCATAGGTTGATACATAGTACTACCAACCCCTGCTCTTACCTCTTCCTCCAGTCCACTACCCCTAGAAAACCAGCTCTGACTCCAAGATCACCTCCTCCACATCTGAGGAAGGACCCTGGATTCACATGCCCCAGTGGCTACAACCAGCCACAAGCTCAAGGGGCACCTCCCAAGCCCCACGTGGCAGGGGCACGAGCCCACGCTCACACGGAATCCCGGCGGCCATGGGTTGGTTCACACCCCAGCTGACACTCTCCCAGCAGAAGTCCCCTCTTCAGCGCCTCCTTCGGCACTTGGGGAAGGGCCTTGCTGTCTTGGAGAGCCTTGGTGTAAGGTTCCCATGGGATGCAGGCATGAAAAATGGTCCCCGACCTTCAGAGTTAACAGTTTTCTGTTCACACGAGACTCTGCCATTGACAGGCTATTAATAAAATCCAGGTCATGATTTGCAGAAATGTAAACTACAAATTCCGTGCTTAACAACGTTTTGGTGTCGTGGCACACTTTGACCAGCACCCTGGGGTGAACCTTGCAAGTCCTAAACAACACGAACTGGGGGTTTTGAGCCCTCTTGTACCTGGGGGAAATGTGGTAAATGTTACATGTTTTTATGTATTTAATGACAGTACAAAAGCTTCCACACTCACAGGGTAGAGGAGGCTGGACAGCCATTGTTCTGTACAGCCCTGGCCATGGAGCCTAGGGGACCTCTGGTTTCCTGTGACAGGCCAGGACTGAGGCCGAAATGCCCTGTCTCAGGAGAACTAGGGCTGCTCTAGGGCAGACCAGAACCACCGGGGGGCAGTGGGGCAGGGGTAGGGGGCTCAATAGTCCAGGCAGGTGGGCCCTGCCCTGGCCCCAGAGGCCTCTGATCCCCAGGTCTTCCCACCACTGGCCTGGAGGAAGCTTTGGCTGCCTTGATCCTGTCTGGAGCTTTGTAAAACCCTTCGCCATCCTGTTCAGTACCAGCCAGACAGGCATCTAGCCTTGCCTTCCCGCTGCGGGGCCGTTGGCAGTGAGTGGAGCGTCTGACACCAGGAAGTGTCATGGCAGCGGCATGAGACAGTGAAACAGCAGGTGGCTGGATTCCCTGGTGTGTGTGTTCTGTAGGCCATTGTGGTAGGATTGTATCTGACTGCAACTTCCATTAAAAGGATTAAATACAGTCCAGGGCCTGGAGGAAAAGTTGCTTTTAAATAATATCGGTGAAATGTGAATTGTCAGCATCCTAGGAGAGGGCAGCTGAGTGGCTCCAGAAGAAAGAAGCCCGGAGTCAGGAGGAGGCAGTAGAAACGTCAGCCTTATGTCATTGAAGAACGAAAGGGTGTCGGTGGGTGGCACCCGGAGATGGTGGAGTTCTCTTTTTACGGTTTCTGCCCCCCACCACCGAGCCATCCGAAAGGCCATCCAAGGCTTCCTTGGCACAAACTGGGCCTAGCTCTGCCTTGGTGGGCTGAGCTTTCATTTCACTTGACCTTCCTGAGGACCGGAGTCTCCTCTGAGCTGCACACCATGTTTTTGTGTCTGAAAGGTTTTTGTGAAATGATGCACAAGCCCATCTTTCAGAGAGCACCACATTTGACGCAAGTGTGGACTCACAATCCAAAATAAGGTAAAATCTTTGTGTAAGATTCCTGTCACCTTGATGCGAGAAGTGAGACAAATGTGGGAAAACCCTCCAGAGACACCGTTTCCCCAGGACAGGCTCCTTGCAGAGACCAAGACACTGCCATGTTACTAGAGACAGCCAGGCTGTGCGCAGGCCGGGAGGTGGCTCCAGAAATAATGTAGCTCAATGAACAATAAAACACTTGCTCGCTCTCCTAGAGAAGTCCGGGTGCAGGCGCAAGGGAGCCCTGCCCATCCCTCGCAGTGTGATGCATAGTTGCCTCTCTGGACCACATTTTTCTCACCTGTAAATCCACGACAGGCAAGTGATCCCAAACTTCCCTTTGTGACCGTGCTCCCCTCTTCCGCCCGCAGCTCAGCCAGAGGCCCACTGTGGAAGAACTTCGGGAAAGGAAGATCCTCATCCGCTTCAGCGACTACGTGGAGGTGGCTGACGCCCAGGACTATGACCGCAGGGCGGACAAGCCGTGGACACGCCTCACCGCTGCCGACAAAGTAAGGAGAGGGGCAAGGAGAGGGGGGCAGGTGCCCACACCCAGGTTTCGCCCCTGCGGTGGATTCCTCGCTTGCTGCCTGGGATGCTGTATTAAAATAAACAGCAAAGGCGTGGCCAGGGTCTTGGGAATGGAGCGCTCAGTGCCCGCTGGGCACGCTGAGGGGGCCATGTCCCCACCACCTTGGCCCAGGGCTCCAGATAATTGGGAGCGGCCACTGAATTGATTCCTTGCCGCTCTGGAGAAGGAGCAAGACGGATGGGTAATACTGTGCCATTTTACGGGAAAGGAAAAGGCAGTGTGGGAAAGCACAGCACCTGTGGGGCACCCGGCTGACCTTCCGGGTAGAGCCACTGGCTGCAGCACCCACAGGGGTGTCCCAAAACCAAAAGAGAGTGAGGCCACTGTCCTGGCAGTTGCAACCTAAAAGACACAACCACAGAGACAGCAAAACACGTCCCTGCACTAAACCTCCATCGACTAGAAAGCAGAATACAAACGATCTGAAGGTGAGTTTGTTTTTTTAAGAAATGCAGTGATGCAAACGATGCCATTCTTACCCACCCATTAGACCATGCATGAGAATTAAACTCTGCTTGGTCATCGTTTGTGATTCTAGTCCAGTCACCACGAGGAACTGGAGGGCTTCTGAGCTTTCCCCAAACATTCTCGAGCCGGTCGCTCCTTTACATGCTACACAGGAGGAAGCACAGGGAAGGGCAGGGGAGCCGCTGCACTTGGGGAAACTGATGAGGTCAGAGGCAGAGACCTCCCAGAAATGGCCTCCCACATGGGTCAACCCACAGGTCCTGATGAGTGGGAAACTCTGCCCTCCTCTTAAATGTAGCAACATCTCTTCCCTGTGCAAGAACTCGGTGAGGCCCAAGGAACTGGCCCAGACAGAGCCTGCCCCCCAGGTGGTGATGTCGTATTGTCCTCGGAGGAGGGCTTGGCCCTGGTTCTCTTGCTCACACTGGCTGTGGTGTGCTTGCTACCAAGGGTAGGGGTGCTGCAGGTGTCAAGGGGAAGGACAGGGCGACTCTAGCTCTGAGGAGCTGTCCAGTGGGGAGGGGACCCAGCTCCTCCCTGGCTGCTGAGGGTGGGAAACCGGACACGGTGCCTCCTTCTAACTGGCCCTTAGACGCTCGAGTGCCCCCACCCCTTTTGAGAGGAGCCACTGTGATACTCCCTGAAGACATCTCCAGCCTCAGCCTCGCAGTGCTTTGACATTCCCACCAAAGCAAATGCCGACCCTAGAATGCGTTCTGCGGAAGGGCACACATTTAAAACTTCAGCCCCTGGCATTCCTGTGTTCCAGACCCTCCTCACCTGTCTCTGCGCCTGGTTCCCTAGCCCTCCAGGTGGGCTGCAGCCAGGTGGGTGGGCAGTGCTGGAAGGATGAGGTTATTCAAATTATCGCAGAATATACTGTGAATATTCAAAATATCCCATTTACCCGTAATGGTGGAAAATATGGCCTCAGCTTCAAGAGTCATGAAAGAACAGAGGGTTTAAAAATCAACGGGAAGGGAGGGCCACCTCCCCTTCTAGAAGTATCCACCGTGAGGCACTGCGGTGGCTGTAATGAGTTCAGATTGTTTACCTAAGGAAGGTGCGAGGTTGACATTTTTAAAAAATGTGTATGTTTTTATTTATTTATTTTTTAGAGAGAGAGGAAAGGAGAGAGATAGAGAGATAGAAACATCGATGACAGTGAAACATCATCGATTGGCCACCTCCTGCACACCCCTCACAGGAGACTGAGCCCGAAACCTGGGCATGTGCCCTGAACCGGGGGCCTCTTGGTTCCTGGGTCGATGCTCAACCGCTGAGCTACACTGGCCAGGTGACATTTACATGTGGACTCGGGAGCCCAGGAGTGTGGGCAGCTGTGCACACTGTGGATGCCGGATGAAACAGCTCCGTGAAGAGAGAAGGAAGACGTCGCTCTGGGCAATATCCCATACAGAATTACTCGCGGTTTAGATTTAAGGGCAGGGGGAATCATAATAGGTCTAAAGGATATCTCAGGTGATTGGTTTCTTTTCTCCCAGTGAAAACTCCATGTTGTATGGCTTTGTCAAAGCGAAAAAAATAAAAATAAAATAAGAAGTGAACTCCTTCCCATCTGCCCCCTCAGCATCCTCATGGGCTTCTCTCCATTCCAGGCTGCCATTCGGAAGGAGCTGAATGAATTTAAAAGCACTGAGATGGAAGTTCATGAGCTGAGTAGACATCTAACAAGGTTAGTATCAAGCTGTGTTTTTCCCTCTCAAGTTGTCATACCTGCTTCCAAACGACCTACCTTTCTGGGTCCCAGCGGTGTGGTGGGCCTGTGAAGGAGATAAGATTCGCATTCAGTTCCCACTGTGGCCACTGAAACTGGGGTGAGAGGCACTCAAGGCCCCGTCTGAAAGCCACTTTTTAACTCATTCAAACTGGAGAGCTAAGTGCCAGACCATCACTGACCCCAAGGTGAGTTTTCACAAAAACTTAAGCCGAGGAGAAAAGATCATTGTTAATTGACAGACAGTTGGCAGAGGCCAGCCCTAGTTCACGTCTGTGATTCCCTGTCATTCTCCCCCGTGGTCTTGTGTGGTGCTGCTTGGGGAACTGAACACAGACAGTTATTGGGCTTATGTAGGGTCACTCAGCGACCGAACTACAATCCTTAGACACGCCCCTTGGGGGAGCATTCTGAGAAATGGTGCCTGGACTTGCAGACACAAGGTGGAGGTCTCCACCTCACTGCCAAGTCCAGGCTGCGGGCCACCAGGGCCATCTGACTAGTCCGTAGAAATTCTGATTAAACTATTCCAAAACCAAGGTGGGTTTGATAGGCCTCAGGGATTCTGTGGTAGATGTCTACCCCCCTCTGCCGTCAGAAGCAAGGACTCTGAGGATGGAAGGCGTGGCCGTGGATCCGGCAGCCGCTTGATCTTGATTCATTTATTTCTTTTTCCAGGTTTCACCGACCTTAACAGTCAGATTCCTCTTGAGTGCTATGCTGTCTTCAAAACATAAATTTATAAGAACCATAAGTGCTGGTATTTATTCACGTCCCATCACGATGTAAATCTTCTGAACTGCCTTTTTTAAAAGAAGGAGAAGGAAAGGAAACACAGTCAGGATTCTGTTTGAGAGACGCGATGGTCACCGCTCCGTGGTCAGAGCTGCTGGCATCACCACGGGTCCTGCACCGTGCCGTCCCGGCAGCCTCTCGGAGGACTCCCAGTCCCGGTCCTCGGGCGCCGCCTTCGCTCAGGCTCCAGCAACCTTTCCTCAAAAGCACCTGTCACCTAAGTCCAGAGAGAGCTGAGGCCCTAAGCGTGGCCTGGAGATGACTGCGAGAAGCACCTGACCTGGTTGGCCAATCAGGCGTGGCTTCTGGTTTGGGGTCCCCTCAGGAGGAGGGTGCTGAGAGGGAGCACTGTCTCAATTGCCCTGTCCTCTCCCTCCAGCCACTCTCCTTCCAGTGAACAAAAGGGAAGAGCCCTTGTCCGGGGGAGTCTGGGTGACTGTCGCACCCATCCTGTCCCCTCAGGCAGGCGCGCAGAGGTGTCATGGCTCACTTAACAGTCCAATGTCACAGGTGGTGATTTGCACACAAACAGCCACTGCTGAGGCGCACAGATGGCCTCATGTGTAGGAGCATGAGAGCCACATGGAGGGCATAAAGGCTGGGGTGGGAACTCCACTTGGCTGATGGGCTTCATCTTCTCTGCCTGCCCCAGGGCTGGTGACCGTGTGGCCTGGAAGTTAATGGCTCCCGAGTACAGGCCCCCACACGTGTAAGCCAGAAACCATCCCTGAAGGACCGGCCTTCCGGCCACTGATGGACTGGTCCTCTAGAACCACGTGATGGCCTTCCACTGAGGGGTTTCTGTGCGTTTGGCAGAGGCCAGAATTGGGCAGACAGCAGCCATGCCCGCCTTGTGCTATACTTCCCTGTTCATGTCTCTCCAGGGGGAACCCTTCCTCCCTCGTGATGCTGGCAAGGGTGATTGGAGATGCATCTCTAACTGCCCCCTCACCTGGGACCACAGGAGGCAGTGCTCTGTTGACCGAGGGACCCCGAGGGTAGCACGTGCAGTGAGAGGAAGTGCAAGCCCCAAACCTGAGAGTTTGACTTCTCTGTTGTGAGGCCCATTGCAGCCCCCTTTTCCCTCCTGACAGAGCTCGTAGGGCCCGCATCGCGAAGCTCTGCCCGGCCTCCCACAGTCACCATGGTCTCACAGTTACCACAGTCCTTCCAGGTGATGGTCCCCTCTCCACCACACGTGCCCAGGGTTTAGAAGGATGCCAGCTTGGCCTTCACAGCAAAGAGTTAACCAGTCCCCCACCCTGACCTGCATGGGAAGGGAGTTACTGCTGGGATGTGCACCCACCAGGGAGGCCGTTTACCTTCTGCAGGCATCTGCAGCTCCTGCGGCCAGCACCACCCAGGGCTGTGCCTGTGCCGGGGGAGGGGGAGGGAGGCGTGGGCAGTTCTTCAGGCAGTGCCCACCAGCCCGCTGCACAGCTGTCTTGTGCTTTCCTCACGGCACCTAGAACATGCCGCTGCCCATCGCCAGATCCTATTTTCTTTGCTGAGTCTTAATAGTTCTTGATGTGGGTAGAAGTATTGTTCAGGGGAAATGTGTGGCTGTCAGCACCATCTTCCCAAAAGGCTTCCTGACGTCTGAATGTGCAGATGGTGTGACGAAAGATTAGGGCTCTTTCGTTTGACTTCTCTGCAGCGGGCACATGTTCTGAGCGGAGCTGCCTGCCTTGCCCAGAGCTGAGTCTGAGCTTCCTCTAACGGGCTGCTGTGCTTCAGGCAACTGGCGATGCCTGGCAGGATGGGCAGGCTTTCCCCTGGCCCAAGAGCGAGTCCTAGGGGAACTCATTCCATGACTGGACTCCTCCCACCAAGGCCAGAGGTTTCTCTCTCTGCTGGCCTTGCTTCTTGGGCCTTTTTTTGATTCCCTGGGGACATGAGGCCCAGATCAATTTCCCTGCAGCCTACCTGCCAGCCAGGAGTCCAGGTTTCTCCCCAGGCGGTCTATTGTGCAGTCCACTGTGCACGGAAGAAGTGGACACGTTCCCCTTCTCTCCCTGCAGAGCACCGTTTGTCACTTGCAGGACTTAGGGTCGCACCGTCCATGCCAGTGACAGCACCCACCGCACATGTGGGTGGTTTCAAACCCACTGCGTGTGGCTCAGCAAGCTCCATGGACCACAGCATGGGCCTTCTGCTGTCCCTTTCCCTTCCTGAAATCTTGAGGAAATCTGTAGAAATCTGTCCAAATTTCTCTCTTGCCACATTGTTCTGACAGTTGGAAATGTGTGTTAATTCCCAAGATGACAAATCAACATTAACTACAGGTGGGGGGTGGAGGGAGAGATGGTCTGGCTGGTTTACAATGCTTTCCTTGTCTGAAAAAGCTGCTGTTTTCAAGTAAAGGTTTAGTTTGTGTGTATAAATTTCCAATTGAGCCTCTTATCATGAAAGGAAACGTGTGAAACTCCTCAGATCAAAATGTTTCCTTCTGAAAAGGAGACCTTGCCCTGACCTCCCCCGCCCCGTCTACGACAGAACCGCGCCATCGACCGGTCTGCGTGCTCTTTCGGAATTGCTGTGTTCCTCCCAAAGGCCCTCAAAGCCCTGGAAAACCTTTAAAACTTTAGCCTTTATGTCAGATTAGAGAAACCAAACGGTGTGACGGTAGTTGTGGTGAGAACCTCTGAGTTTATTTTTCTCCCGCTTCCGAACGTGTATATCTGCTGAGTGAAAATCGTGGTGTGTGCTCGACGAGTGGCTGTCCGCTCTCCCTGTGCACAGCCAGTGTGCGAAGGTCACCTGAAGTGAAATGACTTTTCCTCCCCATTTGTCTGTTAATCCCCAAACCGGTTGCTTTTTCCAGTTGCTCCCCGGGTGTCTGTACATAGTTTGTCTTTGTATAGAAGCGCGCGTGCGTGTTCTAATTCAACGGATGACGGCTGTATGGGGAAGATGATGTAAATAGAATACAAGGTAAACTGGATCTCTATGGCCTAGGTTTTGTACATACAGAAACTGCATGGTATTTAAATTATTGTTTGTCTCTGATGATGTATGCAGTTTCTTTAAAAACAAATCTGAAAAAAAAGTCTAAAAAAAATCATTTTCTTGCCTCCTGTGTGTTGTATTAACCACCAGCAGGAAGCACCGAAAATACTTGGCTTTCCTGGGGAAGGAGGAGGGGGTGGGGCAGGGCAGCCCATCAGCATCCTGAGTTGTAGAGACAGGACAACCTCATACATCTGGTGTTACTGGGGGAGGAAGGATTGTAGCACATGAATTAACGGTCTAGGTAACATTTGTAAGCCAGGACTTTTTCTTCCAAACATTTTCTTAAGAATGTCTAGAATGCATTGTCCAACTGACAGTTAATAATCTGGGAGGAATGAATGTGCAGGAACTCAGAAGCTGAGTCACCTGGGTAGTGTCAGACACCAGACAGCCGAAGGTCCCAGCAGTGCCTTGGGGGGCCTCTGGAGTGACACTGCCCGGAAGCCAGAGCCTCAGCCCATTTTACTCTTTGAATACTGACATCTGACTTCTTCCTTGAGAAGCCTGAGTATTTGTCCTGTAAAGCGAAGGTCTGCGGGAGCAAGAGGGGCTGCAATACTTGTTGGCTGCACTTCAGGGGATGAACTTGTCGAGTAACATGTCCTTGGTCTGCAAACATAGGAGGGTGGCTCTGGGAAGGAGGACCCTAGCACAGCACTGCCCTCTGCACCCCCACTGGGAATCACCCTGGAGCTGTCAAAGTGCAGGTGCCAACTCAGTAGGTCTGGGAGTCTGTCCTTCTAATGAGCTCCCAGAGCATGCTGGGGCCCCTAGTCCAGGAAGAAGTTGGGAGAACAATCCGAGGGGAGCGCTTTTCCTTTGCCTGGGAATCTCCAGCCGTGGAGAAGACCGCGTGTGCTGTGACGTCTGCGAGGGCCCCAGCACAGCCCCCGCTGGAAGTCGGCATCCTGCAGCCTTGCATCTCAGTGTCTGCAAGCTCTCAGCTCCACGGGCTCCGGGCCCAGACACTGGGCAGCAGTGGCCACAGCAGGAGTGCGTGTGGTTTGTAGGATTTCCTATTCCAGGCTTCTCACTCTGCCTTCTCACCTCCAGAGCCCCCACTTAATAAATGTAACTGTCAGAGCTTGGCTGCGGAGATCCAGGTGAGTGAAAGGGCCAGAGAGAAAAGCCTTGGCCGATCCCCCAATAGGCCCTGCCTTGCGAGAGGGAAGGAAACTGGCCTCCAGCCAGAGGGAGCCCTTTCGGAAGGAGCGGGAGGTCGTGGTCCCACGTTCTCAGTAGGTAGAGGTGCTTGGTGTGTCCCTCTCGGACCTGTTTACACCGTCCTCGGGCAGAGGAGTGGTGTCCCAGTCGCGACATCCAACTGGGCAGTTTTGGCCAAGTCAATTTCTCTGGGCCTCTATGGCCTTGTCTGGAATGTGGGGGCACTGAACTAGATGTTCTCTATTTCTAAGTTTGGGGTTCATCCCATTTTTTAAGACACTAGACTCAGTGCTTGGGAAAGAGTAAGCTTTGGGTAAGTCCTGCCAAGGCAGCTTCCTCTTGAAGAGCAGTTTGGGTTCCTCTCCAGACCACCTTCAGGTCTGCCATGCCTGCCTGTGCCCCTCCTGGCCCTGGGTTGGCCTCCTGGGGAGGAGGGGGGCTGTCAGGCACGAAGAGCCCACATGCCCCCGGAGTCAAGTTGTGACTTCACCCTTATGTAACTGGTCAATTTACTTAATCTCACGGTGCCTCAACTTCCTCATCTGTAAAATGGGATTGGCCACACCTATTTTGTAAGGCTGGTAAATGAAATGATATATGTAAGGGGCTTAGCAGAGTCTGACATGGAGTTAGGCCTCAGAACATGTTAGCTCTTACGCTTCCTTCGAATGTATGTTTCACAGGCACCTCAAACTTGGTGTGTCCTAGACGATTGTTTCCATGTCCTCAAACCCTGCCACTCTGTCCCTCCTGAGCCTTCTCTTACTCCCTTCTTTGGGGAAAGGCATTGCCCAGAAGCCTCCTCCACTCCCAGCTTGAAAGTGTGACAGACACCTGCCACCTCGCTCTGGAGCCATTCCACTGCCCTTTCACTGAGGTGTCCTCTCCACCCCGCTGACCGTAGCCATGTCCCCTCGCCTGCAGTGTCCACTCTCCCACCTGGTCGCCTGAGTCCTCTAGCAAGCAGATTCGCTCACACCACACTCCTGCCTGGCATCTGCCATGGCCCCCATTGTCCTTCTCATAAAATCCAGCTCCAGTGTGCACCCTGGTGTCAGCGTGGTCCGCCCAGCCATGTTCTCCTCCTGCACACAGGTCCGGGTGGGCTGCAGTGTGTGGCTCTGGAGCCCTGCGGGGGGCTGTGCTGTACCCATCACCGTGCGGACAAACAGGTCCGACAAGGGCCCTCGGGGACTGAGTGCCTAGGCTGCCCTGGACGGAGTCCGAGAGAGGCCTCACTCAGGTGACCGTGGACTCCGGTGGGCAGCCAGGGCACTCGTGCGTGAACAGAGGCCAAATAGTATGAACAAACGCTGCCCCGGTGGTGCCTGATGCGTGCGCCCTGATTTCTAGCTCTGAGTGTCTGGGCCCTCGGTTTCTGTTGACACCAACACCGGCTGCTCCCACACAACAGACAACTCAGCACACCTGGCTCTGTGCTACACCATTTCCATAGGCCGTTTTCTTAATCTTTACGCCCGTAAAGCATTGCTCTTCCTCTCCCTGCTGGCCTCCACTTTCCAGCTTCTCTCCTGTGATCCCAGGGGCCCATCTTCAACGATCACATCAGTTTCCGAGACTGAGAAGCCAGATCAGAAGGGACTCACTCTCAACAAGCCTGCGGGTCACAGAAGCTGTTCCTTCACCAGCTCCTCCCCACTCCGTGTGCTGCCCCTCCCTGGGCAGGCTGCGGCTCCCTGCAGTGGGAACCGCCCACAACCAGGAGACAGTCAGCCAATATTTATGACTTCCTGCGAGGGAAGTAATGTCACAGGAGGCACCTGCAGGGCATGAACCACCTAGAGCTGCAGCGAAGGCGAAGGCAGACAGAACAGCATAGCATGTGGCTGGTGCCGACAGGAAGAGCATCTGTCAATCAACCTTAGGCACACAGCCAGTCCCTTTCCTAAATGCTGCTTCTGGTAAGAAAGGGCCTGCTCTTTAGGTGCCATTAATCAAAAAACGCTCCTGATGTCATAATAGCAAGTCATCCAACATTTTCATGCGCAACACCCCAGGTGATAGCAAGGCACCCTTGTTAAATGAACCTGTTTGCAAAAGAGGCAGGAAGAGTAAACAGCGAAAGCAGAATTGAACATACTCCCCTTCCAGGCTTGGCAGCCAGTGAAGACGCATGTGCTGAGCTGGACACCCAGACGCCAGTCCCTCCTCCCTCATTGTGGACGGGGACTACCTCGCATGCGCTCCTCGAGGTTAGGTGGTTCAGTGGCTCCTGCAGGGCAATGTCGCCGCTGTTGTGTCTTTAATGAAAAACAAGAGACAAATGGTGGAAGGGAGGAAGGAAGTTTCTCTCTGCTGTCACTGACACCTTGTCTGGTGGGGGTCTCGGGGTCCAGGAGAGGCCACATCTGTACGAGGCTGTGATTCCAGAGCGTCCCCTCACCACCATACCTGTCTCTTCAGCTACGCAGGTAAAAATGCTTTACGCATCAGATGAGCTTACTGTCTCAGAAAGCTCTGCCATGGACTGGACCAGGTAAAGGGCTGGGTCCCAGCATCCCTGTGGGTCTGCCCTGCTGTGCCACCTGGAGCAGCTTGAACAGGAGTGCTCCCAGGCCTGTTCACCTGCCACCTGTGCCCGCTGAAGTCCTTGGCCACCTCACAAAAGCTCCAGTGTGGCCTTGGCAGGTGGCTCAGTTGGTTGAGCATCGTCCTGTGCACCAAAAGGTTTTGAGTTCCATTTCCAGTCAGGGAACAAGCCTAGGATGTGGGTTCTATCCCTTGTTGGGGTGCATACTAGAGGCAATATGTCAGTGCTTCTCTCTTCCTCTCTCTCTCTCTCTCTCTCTCTCTCTCTCTCTCTCTTTTTCTCTCCCCCCTCTTCCTTCCCCCTCTCTCCTTTCCTCTCTAAAATCAATAGAAACATATCCTCAGGTGAGGATTTTTTTAAAAAGCTCTAGTGTGCTGGCTTTATAAGGCCCTGGGGTTAAAATAGAGACAATATCTTCTGGCAGGAGGCTAATCTCTTCACACTCGGTGCTGCCTTGCTGATGGGGTGGAGGGAACATTTTTCTTAGCCATAGTTAAAATGCTTACCATCAACCTGCACCAACCCCAGCCTCACCCCACTACTAACACCCATCCAGCCATGGCAACAAGAGCCCTTGCTGCAGTTTAACTATCTCAAGTTTTCCTCAGTTCTCTCACTGCTCGCTCACAACAGCCCCAAAATGGGCAGGATAAACCGCTGTGTTGCCCCTTCGTCCTTCCTGGAAAGATATACGCAATACCATTTTCTCAGGCAGGCTAACAGACATGCCTCCAAGGAAGGCAACTTGGGCTAGGGTATGAAGAGTCACCATTCATTATAAACCCTCTTGTTCTGGTTGCCTTATATATCTATACTAGGAGCCCAGTGCACAAATTCGTGCACCTTGAAAGGAACTGTGGGCCACGAAGCTGCAGTGGGCACAGGGGTGGGTCTCAGCCCATCCTCCATGCCCCCACCCAGCCCCTCCTGCTGCAGCCTGCCCCTCCCCCGTCCCATCTGCCATCAGCCCGGCTCCCGCTGACGCCACTCCCATGTGCTGATGGCGTGGAGCGATTGGGGCCGGCACAGGGCACCAGCAGCAGGTGCAGGTGGTGGCTCCAGTGCCAGCAGTGGGTGTGAGTGCCAGGCAGGACCACAGTGCATGGGAGCAAAGAATTTTCAGTAACCACCAGAGGCTTGCCCTGATGACAGCGACTGGTGTCCTGCTTTGGTCTGCCGCCCCTGCTCACGTGCTCCACCATCCCACTGTGGCTAACACCTGCCATGTTCTGTGCTCTGTTGTCTCCTGCTGATGCCCACCATCTTCTTCGTGCACACACCCCCCCCCCCCGGTGGTCAGCACACATCATAGTGACTGGTTGTTCGGTTGTTTTGCAACTGTTTGGTTGATTTGCATATTAGGGTTTTATATATTTAAATTTTTTTATTAATTTCAGAGAGGAAGAGAGAGAGAGAGAGAGAGATATCAATAATGAGAGAGAATCATTGGTTGACTGCCTCCTGCACACCCCTACTGGGGATCGAGCTCGAAACCCAGGCATGTGTCCTTGACTTACTGGAATTGAACCCAGGACCCATCAGTCCACAGGCCAACACGCTACTCACTGAGCAAAACCGGCTAGGGTCTGATTGCCTTATATCCCCACATACATATATCCCTTTTCCATTAAAAACTTTAGTTATATGTTTTAAAAGTACATACAGTGCTGGTTGCCTTTAGTCCAGTAGTTCTCAACCTTCCTAATGCCATGACCCTTTAATACAGTTCCTCATGTTGTGGTGACCCCCAACCATAAAATTATTTTCGTTGCTCCTTCATAACTATAATTTTGCTACAGTTATGAATCGTAATATAAACATCTGATATGCAGGATGTATTTAGGTGACCCCTGTGAAAGGGTCGTTCGACGCCCAAAGGGGTCGAGACCCACAGGTTGAGAACTGCTGCTTTAGTATTACTGAACAAGGACACTTACCTGTGTATAACGTGTCTACTCAGAGAAACGTATTTCAATCATATCAAATTTTAAAATCTAGGAACAGGCCACGATAAGGAAAAGCATGCATTTTTCAGACCATCTACCGCTGGTCAGAATGGAGCCCCACAGGAAGCAGAGGTTCCCAGCCAGCAGTCCTATCGCAGGTCCCTGCACCACCTCCTCCCCAGAGATAAGTGCGCCCTGGGCCGTTTCAGGTCATTACACAGATAGGGGTTTTGCCCTCCGGGGACCAGCTGGCTTTGCCTGAGTTGAAACAGGTTGAGGTGCCAACAGAACTAATTGGGGTGAAGAAGAGGGAAGGACAAAGATGGTGGCTCCAGGCTTGGAGGATAGTTTTGCAAATTGAAAGCAAAAAAGGTCTCTGATTTGGACAGAGGAGGTGTGGACCATTCTGCTGTGGTTGAAAACCTTTTGCTGTAGGTGCCAATCAGTAGAAGAGAGAACACTGCTCGGCTGGCCCAGGGGCAAGAAGCTCCTCGAGATTCAGCGACAAAGCAATGGAAGGAGTTGAGATGTTGCCTGAACAGCCCCACGCCCCACCCCCCCTACCCATCCCACCCGCAGGCCTCAGCTGGGAGCTCACAAGCTGGTGGAAGGAAGATACTGAGGCAGGTTTCTCAAGACCCAAAGGAAGGCTAATTGTGCTCACCGCCCCCCTCCTCTGAAAAAAAAAGCACTCACAGAACATGAATGGTAATGGGCTCTTAGTTCAACCTTCTTGGTTACAATAGACAGCGGTGCTCTGCTGCCTCCAGCACACCAAGGTGGGCACCACGAGGGGAGTGCTGAGAGGTGCATTGCTGCCTGTATCTAAGCATCACCCTGTAGGTCCCCTCACTGCTCACCTCAGCACCCTCACTGCCGCAGATGGTCCTTATGTCCTCACACCATCTTCCTGAGCCACCCGCCCAACACCTGCAGAATGAGCTCTGCACCAGCTCAGTGTGGTCACTGCTTTCATCGTCACCTCCATCCTACAGGGGAGGGGACTGACACCAGGAACAGGATCTCACTGCTAGTGATGGCAGAGCTGAGCTGAGCAATCAGGGCTTCTGACTCTCAACCCGTTCTCTTGCCCCCAGATGACTAGAGAATCCCACAAAAACCTCTGAGAAGGATGATGGCTTTAGACACAGAGTTACACCTGTGGCTGCCCTGCTAAGCTGCTAACTGCTGTCAGTCAGCACTGGGTTCATCCACCTTCACGAAACAGGAAACCCAGTGGTGGCTGAAACAACTGGGATTGTTTTTGGTATGTTTTTTTTGTTTTGTTTTGTTTGTTTTTGTTCTTGTTTTTTTATGCAAAGGAAGTCTGGAGTTACGCAGGGATGAGATGTGACACCATCAATGTGCCACAGCTCTGGTTTTCTGCCCCATCATCCTTATCATGTGGCTTCACCCTCGGAGTTGCCTCCTGTTCCACAATGGCTGCTGAAGTTCTGGTCATTAACATGTGCTCCAAGCAGGAAGAGGAAAGGTTACCTGCTGGCTGAGAAAACCGTCTTTAAACAAAAACCTTTTCTGCAAGTCCTACCGAATGGCCTTGCCTTCCATCCTATTGTCCGTTCCTCTTTGCATGAGAGGCTGGGAAATAAAGTTTCCTAAGACATTTCTACTTCAAACTGCATTTAGGTCTGGTTAGTAAGGAAGGAGAGGGTGCATGCGATTGGTTAGCTGCCACAGAGCTATCCTTGGTAATGAGCGGCCTTGGGATAAGGTTATAGTGAAACCACTTTCCGTGACTGAGCTGGAGAAGACAGCCATCCTTACAGAATATCCGTATCTCAGTACTGAGAGTGTCTTCTGATTTTGAAGAAGTGCTTTATAAACTTAAGCAATATCCCTACCATCGCCTAGAAATGAAGTCAAATGACATAGGCAGGTGGCTTTCAATGGCATATTTTTTTCTTAGCAATCAGGGCTGAACCTGGTCCTCGGTGAAAGCTACGGAATTCCCTAGGTCCTCGCAGCTCTGGCAGCCGCAGGGAGACGTGAGAAACGCAGGACCTGCCCCACCCAGAACTGCTCATGGGATCTGCACTTTAACCGGGGCCCCGGAGAGCCCTGTGCCCTTCAAGTTTCAGAAGCCCCTTTCCAATGGAGGACTTAAGAGCCTATAATGTGCCTCGCATGTCCTCAAGCCTCTTCTCCCGAAGCAAACTCCCCTGAGACGGTCTTGGTGACCCTGTGAGTCACGCTGCCCCTCCCTGAGAACACACAATTATCATGTGTGACACGTAAACCTAATGGCCATGAGGGCTTGCTCCGGCCAGGCACCGAGCTAAGGGCTCTGTGTCTTCCTGCACTTCATCCTCTAACAAGTCTGTGACGTGACTATTACAGCGCTTTGTCCAGGTGAAGGGTTTTATTTATTTTTTATTGTCAATTTAAAAAAAATTCTTTATTGGTTAAAGTATTACATAGGTCTCTTTTCCCCTCATTGACCTCTCCCCAGCCCCTCCCACTCCGCAGCACAGGTCCTCACCCCCCTAGTGTCTGTGCCCATTGTGGCTCATATGCAAGTGTATAAGACCTTTGGTTGATCTCTTACCTCCCCCTCCCCCCTGCCCCCCGCACCTTCCCAGGTGGAGGGTTTTTAAGGCTTAGAGAACAGCCTGGGTCGTGTTTCAGCTTGAAGTGGAGTGCGCCCTGAACAGGAAGCCAGAATGCCTGGCTTCTAGAGGCTGCGGGGCTACCCACACGACCTGGTGTAACCCCTGGTCCCAGGAAGCTCACTCTTCTTGTGTGCTGGGAGAGACCAGCACAGTGCCCTCAGCTCCCTCCGACATTCCTCAGGTCCAGGTGTGCCACCTGGGGTCTGAAATCAGTCGGCCTTAGCAGCCACTACCTGCCTGACCTCCTTTCAGGTTCACCCAACCGTCACCAGGTCTGGCTGGAGCCCAACGCGCTCTAGAGACCCAGATGCTAGACACCCTGAGGGACCCATGCACCCTCCCCAGCAACCAGAGGCAAATAAACACAGCTGCTGCCGGCCTCTCACGCCCGGCCAGGGAAGGAGCCAGGCAAAGCCGACTTTCCGCAGACTTCCAGAATAAACTGGACTTGATGTGGGATGTTCACCAAAGGAAACACCTGCCATGTGAGACAGTTTCCCGGCACTGCCAGTGGGGTGTTCCCACTCTGCCCACCCCCATCGCAAAGGGCGAGCGAGCCACCCTCAGACTGGCTGATGGAAACCAGGAGTAAGTGAGGAAGGACTTAGTTAAAGGCAGAAGCACTCTGCAGGGCACAGAGAAGTCAAGGGGTTTGCTAAATGGAATGGAAAGCTTCTTGGAGTGTCCTTCCAATTCTCAGTAGACCCCGTGACAATGTCCCTCACTCAGCATCCCTGCACTTTCACAGACACAGGGGGTTCCTGGTGTCTGTGTGTTTACTGTATGCGCCCTCTGTCTCCATGGCTCAGATGACCCACACTGGACACAGCCTCTGCCCTTAGGTCAGAGACTGGACCTGGACCATACAAGTTTCAGGTCTGAGCATAGGCATCTTTCACCAGAGCAATCTGGAGAGAGAGAGAGAGAGAGAGAGAGAGAGAGAGAGAGAGAGAGAGAGAGAGAGAGAGAGAGAGAGAGATCTCAAAGAGAAGAGTGTCTGAGAGCCTGAGTCTCTTTATTCCTGTCCCAGATCCCAGCCCTACTCCCTTGGGTCTGAGCCTCGCCCTTGTATCCTATACTAAAGTCTCCTGTAAGCAAGCTGGCACCAGAACAATTCTATTACTTGTCACCAGAGAAGTCTTAACACTGACTCAGGCACTCATGGATTCAGCTAATATTTACAGAGAGCCCAGGCAGGCAGGGATGTGCTTGGCACTGAGGGAGTGAAAAAGAGAGTAAGACATGATCTCCAGCCTCAAGGATCTTGCAGGCTAGTGTGGGACATAAATACATTGGTCACTCCGAACCGACGCACTGACGGTGGTGAAAAGGATACAGAGTGCCATGGAAAGAAACAAGGAAAGGGCAGAGAGCCAGCAGAGCTTCCTGGAGGGGAGGGTGCTTGAGCTGAACTTGAGATCAGACGAGGTAGAAGAGGGCGTTCCTGGCCGAGATGACAGTGTGCCCAAGGATGGGGGGGGGGGGGGGCTGGTTCCAGGGAGGAAATCTGCCGGAGGAACTGTATGAGGCAACTGGGAGTGTGTGGGAGGGAATGAGACAGCCTCTGGCCGCAGAAGCCTGCCTTAGAGGGAGACCGCATGGGAAGGCTACCACAAGTTCAAGACCAAACACGAGACTTTCAAACAACTCTCGCTACATGAGGGGCCTGAAACGCTACAGAGGTCAGAGGAAGGAGGACTCACTTTCTGCGTGGAATGGACAGGAGACTTGCAGCGCCAGCCGGGCTGAGTCAGGCCTGGGAGCACCGTGCAGACTCCAACAGGGGCCATGCGGGCCACGCTCCGGCAAACTGTCTATTAAAATAGCCAGCATTCCCTGGAGCTCCGGGTTTCTTAAAGCGCTTTCGCATTAAACGCATTTGATGTTCAGAAGCACATTGAGGGGTAAGGAATGTAATAGAATTGCCACTTGACAGTGGGGAAACCAAGACACAGGCTGAGTGGGCAAAGGCTCAGGCCCTGCCCCACCCCGTCTTCCTCCAGCCAAGGTTCTTCCATTAATAAGGGCAGGGGACATAGAAGCACACACCTCAGAGTGTTCTAACCTGCCCCTGGAGCTTCTGGGCCAGCCCAGGTGACCTTCTCCCTGTGATGCAAGGTGCTTTACTGAAAGACTAAGAGGACAAAATATGTACTTGTTTAATGTAACATTTGTCTTCCCTGAGTGGTTACAAACTCCGAGAGGGCAGATAGCATACTACGTGGTCAGCAATTAAGCCCAGTCCCTGTCCCCTATCAAGGTGTGCATTCAAATTTATGTCATGATTGAATGAGAATATATACAAGAACTAATGAATCAAACAGAAGAAAAGAGGGAGGAATGGGAGGTGGGGATGCAGGCTCATGGAGGACAGTGTAGCCTTCCGACATGTAGAAGCAAATCATCAAAGCACTCCTCGGCCTTGCTGCCGGCCTTGCTGCCTCTCTCGTATACCTTCGTGGCGCTATGCCCAGCGGGCAGGCAGAGGGAGGGAGGAAAGAAAGATGCTAAAGCTACCAACAAGGACCAGGAAAAGGACGGTAATAGGAGAAGACTAGGAAGAGATTAGAAGTCAGTGAGAGCTCTAGTTATCCTCAGCGTGGGGGGAGGGGGGGAGTGGAGTGTTTTCTTGGTAAAGCACTAAGTAATGCCTAAACTTGAGGTGTGGTTTTGGGGTTGAACACTGAGCACCTGCTATGATATTCTAGTTGGAGTTCCCCTCGGTCAGAGCAGGCTTCCTGAAGGATTCTTTCCCAGGTCCTTCTCACATCACATTCTCCACTCCCCCTGAGGGTGCCTTCCAATAAAACCAGTCCCCAGGAGTAAAGGGGGGAATGGTAATATCACCAGCAACTCGCTGTCCACTTCATTTTTAACCTCCAAAAGATACGGCTGAGAGAGAGACTGGAAAGGGAGGACGTTCTGGGAAGCATGAAGGACAGCACCCACCCCTGCCTCGGCCTTCCAGGAGAAGTCTCCCCTCCCTTCACCCCTCCCTCCTTCTCAAATGGGTGCTGCTCTGAAGAAGCAACAGCTGATGCAGAGGCAGTTCCTGCCAAGAGCCACAAGCAGTTTCATTTGGCACAGACTCTGAAGGAGAAAGAGCCCTTTGTTCACCCACCAGAAGGAATGCCACCAACTCCTGCTACAAAAATTCCCACACTCCCGTCAGGCAGAGCAGAGAACACGTCCTCTAGCCCTGCCAGAGCCAGCTGAAGACAAAGCCCTTAACTGCCAAGGGGCCAGATGCAATGCAGAGCTGGATGCCCTGCCAGCGTCCCCAACCCCAACCCCGCAAAGACTGCCTTTGGCTGAAGAGCTCAGGACACCACTTCGGCTTGAAATCTCCCAGCCCCTGCAGAGGCTGTCACCTTCAGTAGACACTATTTTTATCCTCCTCATCCCCACAGACTTCCCTCCAGATTCCTCTCTCAGGGACAGGAAAAAGAAACCTCAAGTCACAGTAAAAAGGTGATGACCCATGCATGCCAGAGGCTGGTCAGAGCAAGGAAGGATTCTTAGCAATTCTCACCCCGGAGCAGCAGGGGACGGAGGCCTGCAGAGTGCTTTTTACACACCATTTGAGCTCAG
Organism: Murina feae; assembly: GCA_004026665.1. Lineage (NCBI taxonomy): Eukaryota > Metazoa > Chordata > Mammalia > Chiroptera > Vespertilionidae > Murina > Murina feae. Next base: position 68,698 of record PVJC01001367.1, read on the forward strand.
TGTTGCCCACAATTTTCAGGCAAACTTTCCACAGACAACAAAAAAAGCACTTCACGCGAATGAACTCTCACCTCATTTCGGAAGTAGCCTCACACATACACAAGCCTGTGTACATACAATTTACCAGGTCCACCTGTCGTTAGGCAGAAACTGCACACACATACACGCACATACACGCATGCACAGGCACGCACACACACTCCCTTAGAGTCTCGTATTGGAGCAGATTTAGAGATTCTCTCGCCTGGTTTAAGAAAAAAACACCGTAGAAGGGAAGGACTAGAAAGTACATTTGATGATGTTAAATCCCAGTTTTCCAAAGGAGAATTCCACAAGTTTGGCTACAACAGCAACCCTGGCTTTAACACAGAGGAGGAATTCTGCAGAATCCTGACCAAAGTGTGCATAAAGGGAAGTAGGGAGTTATTTTATCAGGAGCTGTGCTTCTCATCAAAGGAAGTAGACAGAAACATTCTCAAAATACTTAGCTCCTGGCTGAAGAGAATTCTGAAGTTAAAGTGAGATGGTTCTATCACTGTCCACACAGTACGTCTTAAAAACCCTCCTACTGAGGTGAAGCGCTTTGTTTTCTAATGAAGAAAATCCTCTTGATGGATTCAGAATGACTCACTTAAAAAATAATTCCCGCCCCAAACAGTTTTGCTCAGTGGATAGAGCATCGGCCTGCAGACTAAAAGATCCCAGCTTCGATTCCAGTCAAGGGCATGTACCTTGGTTGCGGGCACATCCCCAGTGGGAGGTGTGCAGGAAGCAGCTGATCGATGTTTTTCTCTCATCGATGTTTCTAACTCTCTATCCCTCTCCCTTCCTCTCTGTAAAAAATCAATAAAATATATTTAAAAAATAATAATTCCCACCTGACACCTGTAGCCAGAAAGGCTCTGCCGAAGGTGCGCAGGCCCACCTGCAGCACGCGGCGCTCGTGGTCCAATTCCTCAGCAGGACAGCAGCAGCCCCCCTCCCAGCTCCCCCAGACCCACCCCCAACTGTGTGGAACCACACTCAGCCCCTCAGTTTCCTCCTCACCAACAGCTCCGGGTCGGTCTCCCCTGCCTCCTACCCTTTCCCTCAGACACGCTAGTCTTCTCCCAGCATTAACAGGATCAAATTTATTAGGCATAAACAGGATCAAAAATCTTGAAATTATCCCCTTGAGAGATGGCTAATTCTTTTTTTCTCCTTTTTCTGTAATACAGATTCACTAGCATCACCTAACTTTCTAATTTCTGTTTTACTAAATACTTATACAAGTGATATGTGGTGCATAAATTAAACAGACATAAAGTTGTTATTGCTTTATGACATCTCTTTGAATTTCACATATCCCCCAAGATCACCAGAGAGCAGACACTGGAACAGGAATTCCCCTCGTGCTTTTTTCTAACATCCCTAACTTGACTGAAAGCTCTTCAGGGCAGAGGAATCAATGAATAAAGGGAAAGCATTACCTGTAGGCAGCAGTGGCTTTAAGAGGGTTTCTTCCAAGTGTATTTTTTTAAATGAACTTCATAGTTTATTTAATTGCAATATAAAGGTAATCTGTATATATAAAACCCTATTATGCAAATAGGCCAAGCAGTGGAACCAAACAACCGAACCGATCACTATGACATGTGCTGACCTTCAGGGGGTGCACGTGCAACATGGTGGGCATTGGCAGCAGAGCATGGAACATGGCAGGCACCGGCTATGGCAGGATGGTGGAGCAAGTTAGTGGGGATGCCAGACCAAGGCAGAGCACAAATTGTTGTCATCAGTGCGAGACACTGGTTGCTGAAAATTCTTTGCTCCCGCACATCGTAGTCCCACCTGGCACTCGCACCCGTTGCCGGCGCCCAGCGCCAGCCCAAGACTTCTTCACCTCCCCCTGCTCCTGAGGGCAATCGGTGCCAGCAGCTGTCTCTCACCGACTGCTGGTGCTGGCCCCACTCGATTCCCTGCTGGTGCTGGCTCCAATAACCCCGCACTGTCAGGGGATGCGAGCAGGGCTGGTGTCGTCACCACATGGGAGCTGCAGCAGTGGGAGCAGAGCTGCCAGCAAACAGGAGACAGGGAAGGGGCTGGGCTGGGGCATGGAGGATGGGCCAAGACCTGTCCTTGTGCCCACCGCAGCCTCTCAGCCCACAATTCCTTTCAAGGGGCATGAATTTGTACACTGGCCTCCTAGTGTAGGAATAACACAATGTAGTAAGCTCTGTATTGTATCTGTGTTATATCTAAGAAGGTATATTTCTATTTTTAATTTTATTTCATTGTTGATAGTATTACAGATATCCCCCAATCTGAGTGTATTTCTTTACTGTTGCTTTAAAAACTTAAATACTCTCAGGCCTTGGTCAGGTGGCTGAGTTGATTGGAACATCATCCTGTACACTGAAAGTCTGGGTTTGATTCCCAGTCAGGGCACATACACAGGTTTCAGGTTTGATCCCCAGTGGGAGTGCATATAGCGTACAGGAGGCAACCAATCAATGTTTCTCTCTCTCTCTCTCTCCCCGCCCCCATCCCTCCCTTCCTCTCTCTCTCAAATCAATAAAAGCGTATCCTCAGATGAAAGTTAAAAAAAAAATCCTTCAATAGTCTTAGATATGCTACTATTCAGAAGGACATGCTGGTTAACAACTCAGGCTGCTCTGAATTCATTTTTGACAGTTATTTCACACATTAAGGAAGACTGACTGCTCAGATGTATAACTCCATAAGTGCACGGTCTCCCTCCTCTTTTGGGTGGGGTGAGGAATCCAGCTCCACTCAGGATCCTGCATGTCTGATAGCTAAATGGGTCTTAAACACAGTCCCAGAGCCTGCCACTGCCATTATGTGGCACCAGAGGGCCTGGGTCATCAGCTATTAACCCGAACCTGCTGTTCCACCCCACTCCTATTCTGGGTGACAGTGCTCCCAGAAGCCCACCCAACACTTAATGACCCATCAGGGAAAAACATGGGGCCAGCAAAACATCAGCAAGTGTTCTCTCTCCTGGGAGGTAAATTTAGACATATTTTGTTCACTATCTGTTTCGTTACAAATGGGACAAAGAGGGAAAAAAATGCAAGTCCTTCATTTAAACCTACTTAGGAAAATGAAGCCTCAGAAAGCAGTCAGCTTAGATTTAAACAAGTGCTACATCAACAAAAGCCAACTCAGAGTCGTGAACAAAAGGAAGTTATTCTTTATTCCAGAAATAGACCTTAGCAAGTCACTGGCTTGGTGCTAATTAGAGAGAAGCAAGGCAGGGCGTGGCCATGCACTGCTTGTTAAAGCACCTTCGCCCCACATCCTCCCCCCACCCCCACCCCCACCGCCTCCACTGAACTACTTAGAAACTGCAGCCACCTCTGAACTGTATTCAGAGTGGAACTCTGTACATCCGTGTAACCAAAAGATGCTGCTCCACAGCACACCCCCTCCCCAGGCATCTTAATTACACAATTTTACTGGAAAAGCAATTACTCTTCGAGCACAAAGCATGGACCCTGTTTCGACTGGCTGAGACCAGTCCACAAGAACGTCAGTGCGGCCCAGCGGGCCATCTACGGCATCAGGCGGAATGTACTGGCGTCCCACAGTGTTTGTGCCACAAGTCGATGGCCTTGCTCACAATTGCATCGGAGCTGTCCTGGGGCATCTGTGAACAAGCAAACCAGTTCCCGTGAGGTTTCAGTGCTTAGAACTTCAGCATCTCCCTCTCACTGGGTATAAGCCTTACTGCCAAAGGAGTTCTCACTGGTTTCCAGGAGGTGATGGCATAAAAGGTATTGGTGATGCCAGGGTTCAGGAAGCCCCGGTTTGGGATGCCATTAATGCCAGGGTTCTTGTTCCAGCATTAAGAAGGATTCAGCAATCTGGAAAAGGGGCTGTTGTAACCTAGAGAGTCCAGTGACGAAGCATAATTGTGAAAGGCATTTGAGGGTCAGAGGAGCTTAGCTAAAAGGAACCAAGATCTCCTAGTCTGGAGACTCCATGCTTTTTATTAACACAAATTGTCCTGAGGTGAGAGGGGGAAATACACCTCAAAGAGTCAGCGTTTCTATACAGAGTCCATTGTCAAAATGGGGAGAATTAGCCTGTGGCTGTTCAGGTGTTTGGCCAGTAGGAGGCAATAACATGTAGATTAAGATGCCCTGAGCTGTCTGGCAGCAAGTAATCAATTTAATGCATCCTTTTTAGGTTTGGAGAAATGCCATCAGCCATTCCCAACAGCTGACAACATATGTGACTCAGCCCTTGTTGAGTCCCCAAGTACCATCAACCTTTTGATGAAACTCTCATAATTATGACATGCTGGAATTGGCTTCTAGCAAAAAGGCTGCTGCCAGGATCTCTGCTTCACAGGCCACCAGAAGACATGCTAAGGAACTCAGACGGCCAGGCTCAAATCCTGCACTGCCCACCGAGCCATGTGCACCGGGGCAGGTGACCTAAGCTATGTGAGTTTAGATCCTATCTCTAAAATGGGGCAAATGGTAGGCCCACTCTATAGGGCTGTTATAGGATTACATAAAATAATCCATGAAAAACACTTGCCACAGCCTTAGCACTATTAGCCACTAATTATTATAATGTGAGTAATTTATGCAACACACATTCATGTAGTACTTATCATTTACCGGACCAGTGTTCACATGGTAATACTGACTGATAAAAATAAAAGAACGGATTCTGGATCCAGTGAAATTCCTCCAGGCATAAGCCTCCCCACTTATGCCTCTTGCCGGGTTAAAGATATTCTGAGATACACAGAGGGAAAAGCTGATTCCTTTAGACCAGCGGTTCTCAACCTGTGAGTTGCGACCCCTTTGGCATTTGAATGACCCTGTCACAGGGGTCGCCTAAGACCACCCTGTGTATCAGATATTTACATTACCATTCATAACAGTAGCAACATTACAGTTATGAAGTAGCAACGAAAATAATTTTATGGTTGGGTCACAACATGAGGAACTGTATTTAAAGGGCCAGAAGGTTGAGAACCACTGGCTTAGACCTTTCCCATCACCCACTAAGTTTATACTTAAGCACATTAACAAACCCAACTGGGATTCCAACAGCAATGGTAACAGAAACGAAAGGGCTAACAAAATCCCCCAAACACCAGGACTCCTCTTCTATTAGCGAGGATGACTCATCCTGAAGTGACAGGTCTCACCTCTCCTTTCCTCACGAGCCCCCCAGCAGCCCCAGCAGGCAGAGTGCACACAGTCAGTCACAGTCTTGCTGCTCAGACCACTGTCCCCCAAACAGAGGACGCAAACTATAATCTACTGATCAACTGTAAGCTCCACGGTTTCAAGGGGAAATGTTTCTTATAATATAAAAACATACTGTGTTATTTCCTTGAAATAATTTAATGAACAGGAAAATCTGGCTTGCTAAACAGACTTCCTTTCTGGACTCAAAATGAAGTAAAATGAAGCATACTTACATTTTCCAGAAACTTTGTTATCTTCTCTGAATTGTTCAGCGCCATTACTTTTAGTTTAAAGGTTAATAAAATTTCCACTGCTACAAAAACTAGGATCTTACAGGATCCACTTACAACTTTATCCCAAACCCTACAAAAATGAAGAGATGTACAATCAAATTAGGTGAGGTTAAAATGTGTTTGCCTAGGCATCTCAAATTACAAAATTAAATCAAATCACTCCTTTTTAAGTTATAAACTTCACAGAAGAGCTGTAATGAAATCATCAAAAAACAACAAAATAGCCCTGGACGGTTTGGCTTAGTGGATAGAGTGTCGGCCTGCGGACTCAACAGTCCCAGGTTCAATTCCGGTCAAGGGCATGTACCTTGGTTGCGGGCACATCCCCAGTGGGGGTTTTGCAGGAGGCAGCTGATCAATGTTTCTCTCTCATCGATGTTTCTAGCTCTCTATCCCTCTCCCTTCTTCTCTGTAAAAAAAATCAATAAAAAAAAAAAAAAAAATATATATATATATATATATATATATATATATATATATATATATATATAAAATCAGTCATTTGAAATCTATGTGAGACATAATCAGCACTGGAGGAAAAAGGAATGGTCACTGAAAAGTATATTCTCTGCTAGGAATCTACCCAGTGCACATTCCCTAATGTTTCACACTAACAGCTTCAAGGAGGAAAGGGAACTCTAAACCAAAGCTTAGCTTCTACGATATTTTATACTGCTAATATAATCATAACACACTAAGGAGAAACAGAAGCATATGAAATGAGATAAATTCAATTTCATTTTCCAGTGGTTCAAATTCCTTCAATTTCTCCATTGGCATAAGAAGCTAGGTATTGATCTCCAATCACTCTAAAATAATTACTCTGATAATTCCTACAACTCTTAAAGTTAGTACTGCACTCTATGTATTGTCCTGTAATGCTCTCTGCATTGCCTATCTTCGCAGCTACAGTATAGCTGACACCTTGGAGCGGAAGGGGCAGGCCTCCAAAATAACCCTAACGACATGTCTGAAACTAGTGCTTTCATTAAACTCAGGGACACTGTGTTTGAGTCTCAAATCTTGACTGCCTTCAGCCACTTTCACGATGTCATGATGAAACTAAAAAAGTACCCATATTTTCTCTTGATTAGGACTCACTACACTCCTGGAAGAGAAAAATCTGTGCCATTATAAATTCCTGGAGACGGTTTCAGACATATTGAGGACGCTCAATTTTTATAATTGTATACAGTGTTCTAATATTTGTAATAAATTTTAATATTAATATTATTGTATATATAGCAAACAGAATCGTGTGTTAGATTAGCTGCTAGAGAAGTTAGCTTTAAATTACTGTGTTATTCTGGAGCAAATTTATATTGTGAAGGATGATCACATGAAAACCAAGAATCTCTCCGACTCCAGCTTCAGTATGTTTGAAGAAAAACACTTGCCTCTGTAAGCTGGATTCGGGCAAGCACCCTGCGAAGCACCTCTTGAACCAGAGATCATAAGGCAGTCTGGATACTGCAGAACACATCTTCAGGTGGCTCAGCAGCCTGCTATCCTCCAGATTCAAGTACTGTTCAAAAGCCTTTGGCTAGTGATGAAACAGGAAGAGATTACTCACTTCCCATGACATAACATTACCCGCTCTTACAGCCTATGAAGAAACAATGTACATGCTGAATGCAAGGAAGTGCTAGGAACCAAAATTTCAGAATCCTCCAAGTCACCGGTGACGCAGCACTTCCCAAGTCAGCATATCCAGAGCCACTACCCATCGGACTGAGGGGTTTCCCAGGACAGTCCCGGGCGAAGCCAACAGCTGGTCACCCTAATGTTAATTGCCCTAACCAGACTCAACGGCTTAAGGCAAAAGTCCAAAGCAAAATTCAATTGTTCTGGGGAGCTTAGAGGGGCCCTTGATATTCCTGGCTGCTCTAGGTAAAGGGGGAGAAGGGGAGGCGAAGACCAGAGAAACAGAAAAGGAATGAAGTGGGAGCGAGGTCTAGAAAGAATCAGAGAAAGAGCTGGAGATGAAAAGGGCCCAGGGGTCCCCGACCACACATGTGCGGAGCGCCACTGTGCACCATGCCAAGGAGGTCCACCCACCAGGAATGTCCAGAGGAGGAGCTCTGTACCCAACAGAACATGCGTGAGAACTCTGTGCGTGAGGAATACAGCAGGGGGAACACAGTACCAGCAGCCAGCTCTACAAGATGGAGAGGCTAACAAAGCCAGCTCCCCAGACCAGGCCCCACCCGCCAGGCCTATGCTGCTCTATTCAAGGTCCACTGGCTACGAATGGGCTCTAAGGGCTAACCCCTGAAGTCTATACTCCCCGTCTGGAAAAGCACAACCTTGTCACCAAGTGCATGCAAATGTTTATTTCACTAAACACCTGCATCTATCTCTATGCGCCTGCCAAAGAGGTGATTCAAAACCCCGCTGTGTCCATTATAACCAGATACTGCTACACACAGGGAATAAAAGAAAAGATAAGGTCACGCCCCTGCCTTCGAGGAGCTCACGGAGCCCAAGAAAGAGATAACTAAAACACACTGTAATAAAGCTCCGATGGGGATAACCACAGGATGGGAATCCTGACCCAGGCATTAGAAGCCCAACACAGTTTCCCTGGGAGCTGACATCTGAGCTGGCCCACAGAATGCACAGGAGTTCACCAAGTGGGCCCGCGTATTAATATCTGGTCCAGTCCGCCCCTCTCTCGTTCAGAGCACCTCTAACCTTTTCTGTTTCTCCACCTCACCTCTCCTACGTAACATTTCCTAGAGCTTCTCAAGAACAGCCCACGCAGCTCCCAAACCAGGAGCTTTTCTCTAAGTACAAACTGCCAGAGGGCTCCTGCTCCAGCCTTTCACCTCTGAAACTCTATCCTAGAATTCTTGTAGGCCCTGCCAGTGGCATGTGGGTGTGCTTTTTCCACAAAGTGACATGAGTGAAAACACACACAAACACATTTATATATTATGTCTCACAGCAAAGAATATTTCTTCCAAAAGGCACTACAAATAACTAACAAAATATAGATGAGTGAAGATCTAAAACTACTTATTGTCTTTTTCCTTATCAGACTGTAAGCTCACTGCTGGTTCTCCAGTATCTAGAACATTACTTGGCATAATAAGTACTCAATATATAACTATTCAATGAATAAATAAATATTGGAATTAAATGAAACTTTGAAATGCATTAATCAATATCTTGATAATAACTCAATGTACATCTTTTAGACAGTCTTAAATTCTTCTAAAGTATATTTCCTGATTTATAATATGCTTATTATAAGAAATCTTGAACATATAGGAGAGAACAGTCCTAACCAGTTTGGCTCAGCAGTTAGAGCATCAAGCCTGTGGATTGAAGGGTCCTGGGTTCAATTCCAGTCAAGGGCAGGCTCAATCCCAGGCCCCAGCTGGGGCCTGTGTGGGAGGCAATCAATTGATGTGAGTCTCACATTGGTGTTTCTCTCTCTCTGTCTCTCCCCCTCCCTTCCACTCTCTCTAAAGATCAATGGAAAGAATATCCTTGGGTGAGGATTAATACAATAAAACAAAACAAAACAAAAGGAAAATACAAGAAAGAATAAAGAAGGACATAAAGATCACCTATAGTCACACTACCCAAAGATAACTAGTGATAATATTTAGGTTGTACAGCAGTCATTTGTTTTCCTATATACATTACATACACACTCTTCTTTTATCAGTTGAACTCACCCTGAATATACAACTCAGCATTTTGCGTTGTATTCAACATATGTGGGCATTTTCTCAGATTAACAAACAACCTTAAAGGGTGAGTACCCTAAGTAAAGAGAACTTCTAAAAATAGAAAAGAAAAAAGCCACTAATTATATAGCAAAAAATGCAAATGGCTCTTACCCATATGAAAAGATGCTCAATATTGTTAATAAATGAACTGCAACCTAAAACTACACTGAGGTATTGCTTCTCACCTATCAGATTGGCAAAAATGGCATACCATGTTGGCAAGCTGTGGGAGACAGCCACGCTCACCGATTAGTCATGAGGATGCAAAAGAGTGTAAGTGTTATGAAGAGGAATGTGAATATTTCTAGCAAAGTAACATATGCATCACCCTTTGATCAGTCCATCCATTTCTAGGGAATCTATCCCAAAAGTATACTGGCATAAATATGAAAAGATGTACACACAAAACTACTATCTGCAACAGTGGTCGCCAACCTTTTAGACCTCACAGACCACCAGTTGCCAACCACTGATCTATAACATTGTATCATAGTAAAAGACAGAAAACACCCCAAATAGCCAGCAATAGAGAATGGGTTGAATAAACAAGCATATATACACACAGTGGAGTAGTATGCAGCCATGAAAAGGAGTAAGGAATGTCTCTCTCTACTATTATGGCATGACTTCCAGTATATATCAAGTGAAAACAGCAGGATGAAGAAAAATGGGTATCATGTGCTACTGCTAATTCTAAGGAAGAGGGTGAACAGAAATTATACATATGCTTTTTTTTTTTTTTTAGTGGAAGGAGATAATGTTTATATTACCTGAAATTTTAGTACTTAGCAAATGGCAGATGTGATTATTATATTTTACATATAATAGGTTTAGGTTATTTACAATGTTTCTATGACCCTAAATTCTTACTTTATGGAGAAAACACAGTATACCTCATCAACAGAAGGCAAAACCTGACCAAAAAGAAACTTAACTACCCTGAGAGGAATTTATATGAAACTTAGATACCTACCCACCCATCTACCCAACCATGCATCCATCCACCCACCCTTTCATCTGTTCACCTAGCAGTTACTCAGTGGGCCCCTACTGTATGTTTAGGGCCCATGCCAGGCACTTAGGTTGCAGTACAAGCAAGACAGTTTTCCCACTTCCATTTGTGTGTGAATTTTGTAATATAAATCTGGAGACATAAAGCATTAAAGCAAGTCAAATGTTTCAATGAACAAATTTCAGCAGTTCAACTTTATAACAATATAAATAAACCTGTTAAATTTCTTTGTACAGCCCTAACCGGTTTGGCTCAGTGGATAGAGCATCGGCCTATGGACTAAAAGGTCCCAGGTTTGATTCCAGTCAAGGGCATGTACCTTGGTTGCGGGCACATCCCCAGTAGGAGGTGTGCAGGAGGCAGCTGATCGATGTTCCTAACTCTCTACCCCTCTCCCTTCCTCTCTGTAAAAAATCAATATATTAAAAAAGTAAATTTTGGATTTTTTTTTTTAAACAAGTAAATTTCTTACTGAGAGCAACTAAAATAACAAAACTGCTTTTTAATCTTCAGGTTAGAAAGAACTTTCTAAATAAGATACAAAAAACAAGAGAAAAATATTGACAAATCCAATTGTATCAAAAATGAAAATCTTTGTAAAACAGACAGTGAGAAAATTTTGAACACGTGTAACAGACAAAGGCTAAACCTCCAGAGTTATTGTTAACTCTTACAAATGAAAAAGACTCAAACAATGTATTAAAAAGGTGAATAAATAAAAATGACCAGTAGATATTTAAAGCTGCTCAACTTCACTAGAAAATGAGGATATGCAAATTAAAATGGCTACCATTTCACTATCAGATTAACAAAAATTTAAGAGACAGATACTATCAAGTACTGTCAATGGAGTGGAAAGTAGGAAATCTCCTAATCTCTTGGAGGAAGCAAAATTGGTTTGGTGAGCAACCTGGCAGTTCAAATTTTAAATGTGTCTCTCCTTCAAGTGCACACTCCCCTTGTAGGTAACCCAGCCTAGAGAAACACGCACAGACATACACAAAGGAACATGGACAAGGGCATGTTCAAGGTCAGCACGGACCTATTATGTTAAATTATGGCAAATTCCTAACAAGAAATATTACAAGGAAATAAAAAACACTGGTTCTAAATGAGTAGCTCTCAACCTGAGCCAAACTTCAGAAGCACCTGGCGCTTTTAAAAAATTACCATTCTGGGGCCCCACCCCCAGAGATTCTGGCTTAATTGGTCTGCATGGAGGAAATTTTTAAAAGGTCCCATATGGTACGAATAGGAATTCAGGGCTGAAAACTGCCGATCTATCTGTACTAACTTGGAAAGCCTCCAAGACATTAAATTAAAAATAAAGTGCAGGGCCTTGGCCCACATGTGGCTGAGCTGGCAGAGCATCACCCCGCGCACCAAGAGGTCGCAGGTTCAGTTATCTGTCGGAGCACATGCCTTGGTTGAGGCCTCGATCCCCAGTAGGGGCATGCAGGAGGCAGCTGACATTTTACCCTCTCACATCGATGTTTCTCTCTCTTTCCCTTCTTCTGTTGCTAAAAATTAGTAATAAAAACATATTTAAATAAATAAATAAATTGCAGGATTACATGAGCAGTGTGGTTATATTTACTTTTTTTAAAATATATTTTATTGATTTTTCACAGAGAGGAAGGGAGAGAGAGAGAGAGCTAGAAACATCGATGAGAGAGAAACATCGATCAGCCGCCTCCTGCACACTTCCCACTGGGGATGTGCCCGTAACTAAGGTACATGCCCTTGACTGGAATCAAACCCGGGACCCTTGAGTCTGCAGGCCGACACTCTATCCACTGAGCCAAACCGGTCAGGACTATATTTACGTTTTTAAAATTAATCATACTAGTATATCTAAAAATATTTATCATTATATGTATGTATATGCACGCATGCGCACACACACATCCATCCTAATGTACATAAAATAATGTAGAAGAATACACATCAAAGCTGGTAACAGGGTTTTTACTTCTTGGAAAATGGGGGATGAGGAGGTACTCACATATCTATGGGAACACAGGATTCATTTGGATTGGTTAATACTTCTAGAATATATTTGTCTATTACTTGTGGTATCAAAAATAAGGGATGAATTTTTAAACAGAACCTTTCAAAATGTTACTGAATTTACTCCAATAATAAGGAAGAAGGCTAATTAAATCATGGAATAACTTGAACATCTTGATTTATGAGGCAACATTATATTTACAGATGCTCCAATGCCACACTTTAATTATTTTAATTGTAATAAACTAAATGAACTAAATTTTAAGATTCTAAAAATCCTATTTTACTTAAATATTTAAAGCCCTCTCTTGTACGGTGCTCTCCAAAGCTGAAGGCTTGGCCAGCTGCCCTGCTGACTGACTCAGTTGGAGCAGTGAGCCACAGGGCTCATCCTTAGGGCCCCTCCTCGGGCCCTGCAACCCAGTGTCACAGAACTTTCAAATAAACTCAATGATTAAAAAAAAAAAAAGATGGATTCATTTTTATAATGAGAGAAATAAGGAAAGAAACGACAAAGAGAATGTCAAAGGCCTACTAGCTTATGCAGATGAAGTAAACGCCATTTGGTTCTCTGGATTCCCAAGTGAGAGGACAGCAGACAGAATCCTGTGTTAATGGGAGGTCCCAGTGGGTCCAGTTAAATAAAAGCACATTTCCCAGCCTCCACTGCAGACGGGCAGCCAGGCAACACTGTCCTCCACCGACTGACATGCAGCAAGAAAGTCTGTTACAGGACAGGCCTGATGGCCTTGCCTCTTGTGTTCCTGTGCTTTTTTCTCAACTTGCCCTTGTTGCCTACCTAGGTGTCGCCGCTGTCTCTGCAGCATCCCTGGCGAGCCCAAGAAGGAGGGTCGCACCTGAGCCCACTGCAGCAGGCAGAAGCCTGGGTCCCTACGGAGACCGTGGTGCTGGGGTGCCAGCTCTGAACCGCCTTGCCTCTGCACTTCTCGTTACAGGAAACAAAATAATAAGGTTTCTGTTTTGGGGTCCTTCCTATTATGTGCAGCCAAACTTAAACCTTACCTCATACACAGGGAAAATTCTAGATAAAGCCAGTGGATTCTAGGCCAGCATAAGGAATACTACAGGGCAGGAGTGGGCAAACTGTGGCCTGCAGCAGCCAAATCCAGCCATGACCTTTCCTTTATGTGGTGTCCACGGCTGCTTCCGTGTGACAACAGCAGAGCTGAATGACTGCAGTAGGGACACAGAGACCATCTGGCTCGCCAAGCTGGAAAGCATTACTACCTGGCCTTTTACGGAAAACACGTGCTGACTCCTACTAGAGGGGGCCTGCTCCTAACTGTAGCAGCACCAAGTGCATTTCCCTAAGGTTCCCAGTACCACCGCTCACCTCCTCTCCCTTCCCTCCCCTCCCCACCAACAGCCAACAAAGCGCCCCTCACCAGCTGGGGTAAGGAGTCCCGGTACTTGTTGTTTAACTGGTTCACAAAGCATCGGGTGACCCAGTAACAGTCGACACTATCTTCCACCATCTCCTCCATGGCCTTAGCAATGGCAAGAAACACTTCATCTTCTGGCTTCTGAAAGATGAATAATAAATCTCAGGAGGGAGGGAGCAGAAGGGAAGAATGAGTGTTTCTTTGATAAAAATGAGAATTTACCCCCTATACTTTGAAGAGGCTGCATTAATAAGTCAAAGCGGAACCCAAAAGCACCCATCCTTCGCTAAAGAGAGGAGCAAGGAGGAGGTGAGAATGAGCGACACAGAAATAAATCTATGGGAACGTGTGCTAGTGATGAGCACCCAGGCTTGGGCTGCACTCGGAGGTTTGCGAGCTTCTACCGCCAAGGCTGTCCAAGAAAGCATCAGCGTGCGGCAGGAGGCGCTGCTTCTCTCCACCCAAAAACATCCTCGGTGCTGAGGAGCATTTCTTTCACAACAGCGTGTTACACAGCACACATAATAACGGGGGACACCTGTTGATAAGGTGATTTCCAAACACTGACCAACTTGGAAAGGACTGAGAAAGCACTGTCTCTATTTCAAGGTGTTCATACAGACCTGCAGAATTCTGCTCCATCTTCAAGCACCTCAAACGTTAAAATGTCCCTCAAACCAGCATGTTAGGATTCAGAGGAATGGCAATTCTCAAACTTCCGTGTCAAGACTCAGAACATGAAAGTAAACCCTCAGGGAAACTTCAACAAAGAAGTCTTATGAAAAGTGAAATCCGTTGAGAATCTATTTTGTTTCCAAACACCGTATCTTACATGGAAATACATTTTCATCCAGGATTTAAGCGCTGAGTGGTTTTAATGTTAAAAAAGAAACTGAGAGTATCTTTCTATTCTTCTAAGAAGTTCCAAGTTAAATCAAAATTCCTACTCTAATAAAAGTACTTCATTTTAGGCCTTCTTTCAGCCTATTAACATTCTACGAGTACACAGGTGTGTGTGAACATGTAAGTGAATGTGCGAGTACACACATGTATTTCCTTGCACCTGCTGAGAGAGCCCAGAAGCAATGATACACTAGAAACAATGGGCGTATCTGGTGCCCTGTTCTTGGTTTCTAAATGCCACGCTCCATGGGGGTGGGAGTGGCTGACTCCACGTCCAACACAGGGAAAGCACAGGGTGAACCTGGATTATCTCTTGGTACCAGAAAGTAAGAAAATGCCCAAAATGATGGGGACTTGTCAAAAAGCCATAAAAGTATACTGGTATAAAAAAATAAGCAAGGGAGAGGGGAAAACCTTCCTTATAAAGGAATAAAGGAGTCAGAAAATCACTATTTGGCAATGGCAAAACTGTTTTAAGATCAGTGGTTGGATATTTACATAGCATGAAACTTTCTCCCCAGAAGTTACTTATTAATCATAATGGGAAAAACAGTAACTTTACATTGGAGAAAGCTGGCAGACACCACTTTAACCAAGTGGTCAAAGTTAGCAGCAACAGTAGTAAGTATCATACTCCTGCCAAAAATGCAAAACCAGATTTTAATCATGAGGAAACATCAGACCAACCCAAACTGAGAAATGCTCTACTGCCCAGTCTTAAAAAAATGTCAGGGTTATAAAAGTTTGTAAAAAGAAAGACAGAGGAACTGTCCCAGATTAAAGGGGACTAAGAAGACATGGAAATAAAGTGATTCCAGACTGGATCCAGAGCCCAAAGGAGGACATCAGTGAGGCAATCAGCACAATGTCAGTAATGCCCGCCAAGGAGCTGACAGTGCTGTGCAATGCTAATTTTCCAGTTTTGATAATTATACTACAGTACGTGAGATGTAACATTTGAGGTGATAGACGAAGGTATATGAAAACACTACATTATTTTTGCAACTTTTTTCTCTGTTTAAAATAATTTCCAAACTAATAGTTAAAACATTAAAAATTTAAAAATCAACAAATCATAAAATTAGTAGGTAAAATTTTGATAGGAAAGTTTGAAAAGGTTCTAAATTGAAAGTTCTACTGTTTGTTTTAATAAAGGGCATTATTAGAACAATGGGTCAAATGTGAATGAAGGGTGTAGGTGTTTATATTGTATCAATGTCAACTTCTTGGATAACCAGGGGAGTGGTCTTATCTTTAGGAAGTATAGACTGAAGGAATATGAAGTAATGCAATAACATGTCTGTACCTTATTCTCAAACTAGAGGCCTGGTGCACGAATTCATGCATGGGTGGGGTCCGGCCAGCCCACCCCCAACAAGGTTTATGGAGGGGGCGTTGATCAGGGGTGAGGCCAGCCAGGGGAGGGGCCACAGGCAGTTGGCCCGCCAGCCCTGCCCCCTGGTTGAACTCCTGGTTAAACTCCCAGTTGAAGGAACAATTTGTATATTAGCCTTTTATTATATAGGATGGTTTAGAAAAAATATCCTATATAATAAAAGGCTAATATGCAAATCAGCCAAATGGCAGAACCGGTCACTATGATGCACACTGACCACCAGGGAGCAGATGCTCAACACAGGAGCTGTCCCCTGATGCTCAGCACACTCCCACAAGGGGAATACCACTCAGCCAGAAGCCCTGAGCCAGGCACACGGCTGGCGAGCACAGCAGTAGTGGCGGGAGCCTCTCCCACCTCTGCGGCAGTGCTGAGGATGTCAGACTGCCCCCAAGGGCTCCTGGACTATGAGAGGGCGCAGGCTGGGCTCAGAGACCACCCCCTCGAGTGCACAAATTTCCTGCACTGGGCCTCTAGTGTATACATATATAGGAAAAATGACAAAGGAAATGTTCAAAATTGTAGATGACTGGGGAACATGGATAAAAAGTATATGGGAATTCTTGATAGTATTCTTTCAACTTCTTTATAAGTTGGAAATTACTTCAAAATAAAACATAGTATTTGAACTAATTAGGCAGATGGGGTCAGATGAATGTCGGGAAAAATGTGTTGCTTTTATTCCATAGACAAAGGGGACCCATTGAAAGTTTCTAAGGCAAAACATGATGCAATCAAATGCTGGCAAGATGGGACAGTGCAGAGTCGAGCTAAGTGTCAGACAAAAGTATCACTAACCAGTGGGAAGGAGGGACTTCGAGGCAACTTTCCAGACTCCAGCTGATACATGCGGAGATAGACTTCCACCTGAGGTGTGGCATCACTGACAAAGCGAACGACTTTCAGGGCATGAAGGACGTCCGAGTACTGCCCCTTACGATACATCATCACCTGGGCATGTGACTCATGGTGTGGAGGCAGGATCCCTATACAGAGACCCAGAAAAAATGAAGGGCAAAATACTGAGACACCAATCCAAATCCCATCACAATTAAACTAAAACTCACACAAGTATTTACCATATAGATTCTCTTTTAGAAATTCTCACTATAAAAGAATTTTAAATACCCTCAATATTTGAATGACAACTGTATAAAAAAGAAATAAAATGGCATCATCAAGTCCTTAAATAAGCGTGTCATCTAAATTCACGATAATAACCATATCAATAACAAGATAATAACCATTCTATATAATAAAAGCCTAGGTGGTGTTGCACAATGTCATCACAAGATGGCAGCCCTCACATTGTCACAAGATGATCACCACAAGATGGCCGGCAGGGGAGGGCAGTGTGGGCCATCAGGCCAGCAAGGGAAGGAAGTTGTGGGTGAGATCAGGCAGACAGGTGAGGGCAGTTAGAGGCGAAACCAGGCCAGCAAGAGAGGGAAGTTGTGGGTGAAATCAGCAGACAGGGGACAGCAGTTGGAGGCAAGATCAGGCCAGCAAGGGAGGGAAGTTGTGGGTCCCAGACTGGAGAGGGTACAGGCTGGAGTGAGGGACATGCCCCCCCAATGCACGAATTTCATGCACCAGGCCTCTAGTATTAATTATAATAATGATTTAATTCAATTACAGCTGCCAGTTTGGGGCCACCCTGAGTTCCTGGAGGCCCATCCAGTTTTCCCACTTGGCCCATGCTATGGACTGGCTTGTGTCCCCTCAAATTCATATGTGAAAGCCCTAACCCCTAACGTGACTATATTTGGAAAGAGGGCCTATAAGAAGGTAGAGTTAAATGAGGTTACAAGGGTAGAGCCCTAATCCAGTAGGGCTGGCTCCTTCTAAGAAAAGGAAGAAATACCAGAGCACTCTTATGCTCTGCCATGTGAAGACACAGTGACATGGCATGAAACTTTCTCCCTGGTGTTCCATGTCACAGGTGGCCATCGGAAGCCAGGAAGTGAGCTTCACCAGGAATCAAATCAGCTACCACCTTGGTCTTGGGCTTCCCAGCCTCCAAAACCAGGAGAATATAAATTGTTTAAGCCACCCAGTCTGTAGTAGTCTGTTATGGCAGCACTAGCTGACAATATAGCCCCCTTCCTCTCGGAACCACCAATTACCCATCAAATCCTTCTCTCTCCAACAATTAAAACTTGCTCACAATGTATTCTACCTTCAGGACCACAGAAAACTCTAATCTGTGCTGACACTACCACCATACATTACATTCTGATGCCATTTTATACTTATTAACTCACTTAAGGATAGCTTTGGAGCAAGAACCACGTGTTTTTTACAAGCAAATGCATGGAGAAAACAGAGTGGAAAGAACACAGAAGGCCTAGCCCGAGGTCTAACAGCTGGACTCTGAGGAACATCGATCTGGGCCCTTGTTTCCTCACCTGTCAGGGGTGGGTAATGGGAGGGGTAAGCATTTCATCAAACAAACTTTGCAGGACACTAGCTCCTAGAGTCTTCACGAGAAAAGGGTGCCATGGTCAAATAGATTTGGAGAGTGATGACAATGAATTTTCAAGGCTCTAAATTTTTCTATAAAGAAAAACATGTTACTTTATTTATTCCAGCCCCGTTAAACTTAACCAAATGGTATAGCAGCACAGTCTATGGGGTCAAGTTTCTGGGTTTGAATTCTAGCTCTACAATTAACTGGTGGGTGACCATCAGCAACTCATTTGATGTCTTTTCACTTTTTCAGCGGAAAAATGAGAATCATAATACCTTTCTCAAATAGCTGTTGTGATGAATAAAAAAAATCTATATACATAAAGCACTTGGAAAGGTAGTAGAAGTGTTAGCTAGTACACCTAACTATGGATCACTCTTAGATACAAAACACCACACATGCAGTATTCTACAGAATATTCTGGGAAACAAGAGTTGGATGAGTTTTAAGGACTCTGGCTAACATGATGCTGTGTTAATTCTACAACCAAACTTGCTTAAATGTTCTTTTTCCTGACATAAATCTTTATTTACCTTAGTTATGGGGCTCTGTTCCAGGCTTCCAGAAAAGCCAGAGAAATACACTAAAATGTCCTCCAAATCTGGACTAAACCAGTACAGATTAAATAGGTGTAATTAAATCCTTATCATACTACTAGAGGTAGAACAATGCTCCATGTCAAACCTCACATTTGTTTTCTAAGACCTAGTCTTAGAAAGTCTTTTTCTGATATTTACCTAAAACGATATGAAGTGGGCATGACAAGGTCCCTAAGTAATCCACAGCCTATGTAGGAGGAGTCAGCTTGTCTCTTACACAGCGTGGCAGCCCTAAATCCCCAACAAAGACTTACCTGAGAAAGACAGGTGGGGAAAATACAGGTGAGGAATAAGCCAGATAGCCTGAAATTCAGGAAGTGTCACAAAGTACAACTGTGCCTCTCTCATTAATCCACTGGCATTATCCTATACTAGGAGCCTGGTGCACAAAAATTTGTGCACTTGGGGGAGGGGGGTGGAGGGGGGTCCCTCAGCCTGGCCTATGCCCTCTCGCAGTCTGGAACCCCTCGGGGAATGTCCACCTGCTGGCGTGCCTGGCCAGCCTGGATGAGGGGCTGTGGGCCGTTTTCAGGCTGCCCACAGCTCCCATTGACCCAACGTCCCAGCGAGGCTGGCTGGAATCAGGTTTCTGGGGTTTAGTTATCTTCTATAATTGAAACGTTGTTGCCTTGAGTGGAGACCTAGGCAGGCAATGAAGCCTCCTGTTTGCTTCAGCTCCATGGCTTCTATAATTGAAACATTGTTGCCTTGAGCAGAGGTCTGGCAGGCCTAGGCAGGCAATTTCCTCCATCGCTGGTGCAACAGAAGCCTCCTGTTTGCTCTAGCTCTGTGGCTGCCGGCCGCCATCTTGGCTGGGTTAATTTGCACACACCCACTCTGACTGGCTGGTGGGCGTGGCTTAGGTGTAACAGAGTGAGGGTCAATTTGCATATTACTCTTTTATTAGATTAGATAATAAAAGGTTAATATTCAAATAGACCAAATGGCGGAACAACTGGTCACTATGACATGCACTGACCACCAGGCGGCATACACTCGACGCAGGAGCTGCCCCCTGGTGGTCAGTTAACTCCTAGAGTGCCGCTCAGCCAGAAGCCTGGCAGGCCGAAGCTGTCTGTCAGAAATCCTCCGAGGGCTGCCAGAGTGCAAGAGGGCACAGGCCGGGCTGAGGGACACCCCCACACACACACACCTCAAGTGCACGAATTTCATGCACCAAGCCTCTAGTTAGTTAATAAGACACATAGTATTTCCCAACAGAAATAGATAATATCTACACAAATAGATAATATCTACAGAAATAGATAATATCATCCTTATTTGGATGACTACTGAAAACAGTAAGATTTAAGAAAAATGCTGGGGGAAAACTAAAATAGCTCTCAACCACTTTCTAGATTTCAACTACACAGTGACCTACTAGACATATTAAGTACAAAGATGCAGAACAAAAGTCATTATGCAGTGCTTTCTGAAATGGTTTGTACTCAGATTTAGGACTAAGTATTGCCAAGGCCTGAAATTACAGTACATTTTGTAAAGACAAGGTCTATAATCTATCCTATCTTCAAATGGGTTCTACACACTTGCGCTCAACACCTAGCTTTGCCATTGACCGGCTATACGGCCTTAGACTAGTTATTTAGCCTCATAATCCTTTTCCCCAAGTGCAAAATGGGGATACTGATATTTAACTCACAGAGAAATTCTAGGATTACTCTACTTTAAATAAAATAAAAAAAACTAATCCACCGATTTCCAGAGAGAAACATCGATGTAAGAGTGTGACACTGATCACTTGCCTCCCACACACCCAAAACTGAGGATCCAGCCAGCAACCATACGTGTGCCCTGGCTAGGAATCAATCCTGCAACCTTCTGATGTGCACGACAAAAACTTAACCAACTGAGTCACACAGGCCAGTGGGAAAAAAAATTTTTTTTTAAGAAAGAAAAGGAGGGTGGTATATATTCAGCAGGCTCAGCAATTAAATAAAAAAAGACCTTGGCTAAAAGGGATAACGTCAGTCACTTGTGGGACCTGATATACTTTTTCTTCCACAGAAACTGAGCAAGGTCCCTTTTCCTACTTTAGCCACTCATCACTGGAACTGAATTCATTTGGGCTTCTAACAAGAATACATCTATGATTAGGAATCACAGAAATGACAAATGGAGTGCTAAAGCCTAAAAGTCAATTTAGCAAAAAATGAGGCCTCGCTAAGTCTTTCTCAAGGTCACCCAGCTGACAGCAAAGCCTAGACCGGTTCATTCTCCCAGGACAATGCTCTTCCCACATCTTGTCACAGGAACATACTTTACTTTCCCTTCTATCATTAAAAAACTGACACTCAAGAGTAATGTTTAATGTTTTGTCACTGAAGCCGCCTCTTTAAAGGCAATCAGCACGCAGGAACCCAGTCTCCTAAGATGAGGCCCAATATTCAGTAACTTCT
Source organism: Murina feae (assembly GCA_004026665.1). Lineage (NCBI taxonomy): Eukaryota > Metazoa > Chordata > Mammalia > Chiroptera > Vespertilionidae > Murina > Murina feae. The sequence continues at coordinate 90,154 of PVJC01001367.1, forward strand.
CCTTTTTCTGACTGATACAATGACAAGTGAACATTTTTGAAGATAAACTTCTCATTCTTGGTCTCATACCTAAAAGCACCTTCCATACCAATGCGCGATACATGGACGGGAGAGGAAACCTCTGACTGAAAGTACAGAGTTTCTCAATATCTAAAGGAAGAAAAAACACAATAGTTAGAAGCTTGCTGTGCATTTCATTGTTTACAAGTTAAAGTATTGTAAGAAAGGGGTTCCACCAACTGTCTCACTATACTTTGTTTTTAATTATTTAAAAACAGTGTTTCACAGCACAGGAAATACATTTTGCATATATTACCACATTTATAATAATACTAGGGGCCCGGTGCACAAAAATTTGTGCACCCGGGGGGGGGGGGTCTCTCAGCCAGGCCTGTGCCCTCTCAAAGTCTGGGACCCCTCGGGGGATGTCCACCTGCTGGCATGCCTGGCCAGCCTGGGTGAGGGGCTGATAGCTGTTTGCAGGCTGGCCACAGCTCTCATTGACCCAAGGTCCCAGCGAGGCTGGCTGGAAGCAGGTTTCTGAGGTTTATTTATCTTCTATAATTGAAACTTTGTTGCCTTGAGTGGAGGCCACAGCCAGCCTAGGCAGGCAGTTTCCTCCATCACTGGCCTCCTGTTTGCTCTAGCTCCATGGCTGCTGGCCACTATCTTAGCTGGGTTAATTTGCATATCATCGCTCTGATTGGCTGGTGAGCATGGCTTATGTGTAGCTGAGAGAGGGTTAATTTGCATATTACTCTTTTATTAGATTAGATTAGTAGTAGTTACTATTTATAGAATTTATTTCATTTAATTCACCTTGCAAGCTTGTTAGCTAGTTCTTGTTTTAAAGACGCAAAAGCTGAAGCTCCAAGCAGTTAAGCCACTAGACTGAGTTTACAGCAGTGAGTGGCATAGTCAGCCTTCAAAACTCACATTTTCCCGTAAAGCACACTCGACTGGTCCTGCACCTAAATTCGCCTACTTGTCAAATGAGAATGACAATACCAGACATGCTTAAGGCACAGACTGTCTAGCCAGGATCCAAGATCAGGTGGGAAATGTTTTTGAAACTTTAAAAGCATGTAAAGTACTATTTTTAACTACAGTTCTGTTTATTTTACTTTAGTCAACCACAGAACAGACCTTATTATTATTGGCCTGGAAGAAATGAAAATGTTAATACATAACACAGTCTCAGTATTTCCATAAAGGAAAATCATGGCAAGAGTTGTTGTAAATTTACCCAGAGGCTATGATGACACCTCTGAAAATTGAGAAAAGAAAATATATGGTTCTAATATAAGAAAAAAGTATTGATTCCTTAAGAGACCTTTCAAAACCATCTAACTCTGTCTCAGTGGAAATATAAACTTGAAAAATCCATAACTTCTGCGGTCATCCTATCACTAAAAAAATACATCAAGTAACAAATACCTCTGGCTGCCCCTGCACGTAACATTTATTTCAGAACATCTGGGATGACTGAGAAGTAGTAGGCTTAATTTTACTTATAAAACTCACCCAAACGGTCATCTTTTAGCAGAATTTCTAATGACTTCTTTTCTTCAACTCCACGAAAACCCACTTTCTCATAATATACTGAACGAAAGTTTCTCTGAGAATCCTCAGTCATGTTTCATTCTTGGGAGAAAGGGAGAGTGAGTGAGTTTAGAAACAAAGAATTAAAATTTTTCAATGATTTTCTCCAACTTTTCAGTGAATCTGATGTAATAAACTGTCTGCCCTTGCATGGGACTCAATATTAAATATTTCCTCTCACTCAACTCTAACACCACCTCACCTATGCACCTTGGCCAAAAACCAAGACATAAAACGAGCATCCTCTGAGTTGCTAACATAGATGGCACAAGGTTCAAGCCCTAGGGATCCTATTTTACTTATGAGAGCACCTCGCCATACCACATGCTCAAAGAAAAAAATGGAACAGCAAGACAAGATGTCATACAAAAGGTGTTAGCAAACAGTATACACTATGATTCTGTTCTTGTTTTATAAAACTGTGCATGAAAAAATTAGATTCGGAAATGTTAGCAATGGTTATCCTTAGGTAGTGGAATTCCAGATGATTTAAAATTTTCTTTTGCTTAGCTGTGTTTTCTAAAATGGGCATTTTTATAAAATGAAAAAACTAAGTTATAGAAAGTAAAAAGCTGCAAGTCCCTCACTTAGTTTTCCTTTAAACACAATTCTACCAAAGGTAAGTATCAAAATTCAAAACCCATAAAGCTTAGCATAAGCATTAAATCATAAACTTGAAGAGGGGCAGGAATGTAGCTGGGTGGTAAGTGATGGCATAAAGTTGGAGACAGAGTAACAATTTATAGTCTTCAGAACTCAAAAAGCTTAACAGTCTTAGGTTCTTTCACATTAACCTTCATAGGATTGATGGCAAGTCATCAGGAAAAGGTCAAGTTAGGTTGCTGTTTTAAGAATACAGTGGATGTAATGCATTTTCCATAACAGTATTGTACTGCCCAACCCAAATGCTTCAAGTGTGAGTGCAAAAAAGAACATAATCCTCAGATTTCAGAAATTCTAGCTCAGGAGGGTCGAGTTCCACACAGCCGAGGTCTTCCTCACAGAAAAGATATGCTGAGCCAATGCAATCACAGGAAAGATTAGGATTCGCTTAAAATGAGAAATTCTTTTCTTGAGCTTTGGGGACCAAGTGTTCTTTTAAGGACAAAATCCCAAAGCATTAAAACCCTAACTGAACTTGGGGGTTTATTTAAAAGAAGCATCCAAACAGCTACAGGCGATACGTGTCTGCTGTCTGCAGAAACCAGCCTCAGGCTGCAGGGCACAAAGGCGTCCTCTTGGAGGCAACACTGCCAAGCGCACCCCTGCCCGCGGCCGTGCAGCTGGCGGCCAAGGAGCCCCTGGCCTAGGACCCGCCCCTCTCCCCGGCGCTTCACCTCCAGCAGCGGAAACCGGGTGGAGACCAAGTGGGCCGGGGGAGGCCGCGGAAGCCAGGCCAGCGGCGCTGACCGGCGGGCGGGCCTGGGGACCCGGGCGGCAGCGGCGGGTCCTCGGAGCGGAGGGAAACCGCGGGGCATCTGCGCCCGGCGCGGCCCAATCAGAAAGCAGCCCCGAGCCGCTGCCGCCGCCGCCGCCTCCGCCCTCGGCGGACGTGACGTCACTCAGCCGACGGTCGGTGCCGAGAATGCGTGTGCGCGAAGAGCGTGCGCAGAAGCTGCCTCCTTCCGGTGCGGGGCGCTGAGACTCCCAGCGCCGGACACGAGGGAGCGCGAAGGTAGCGGGTGTCGCCCGCCCCGCACACCCGTCCTCGCTCCCCGGGCCCGCGCCTGACCGGGGAGTTTCGCGACCACCTGCCCTCGCCGTCCCAGCGGCGCGTGCCCGGGCCTGGAGGCGACCGCCGCACCCTGGACGGTACTCATCCTGCTAAGCCGTCGGGTGGAGGAGCCCTTTGGTTCTGTTTGTGGTTTTTCTTTCCTTTTATTTCTTTTTTTTATGGTTTGTGGAAACAAATGAAGACCAACCCCAAATGCAGAGGCGCTTTATTCAGAGCTTGCTGCCCCGTCACTTGCATTTTGGCAGAGGAGCGGGAGAGGCCGGCCGCGGGAAGAAGGGGAGGCGGGGCCCGCCGGCCTGGCTCGGTGGCTGGTGGTTGAGCTTGGACCTGTGAGCCAGGAGGTCAGGGTTCTAGTCCCCGTCAGGACACATGCCCATCCCAGTGTGGGGCGTGCAGGAGGCAGCTGATGGATGATTCTCTTTCATCATTGATGGCTTTTCTCCTCCCTTCCTTTCTGAGATCAATAGAAATGTAATTTTTAAAGGAAGGAAGAAGGGGAGGCTTCAGGTGTGCCCTCAGGGGAGGCTGTTGCAGGGGGAAGCTGTAGGCAGACCTGCTAGAAGCAGGGGCGCCTGAGTCCTTGGCCAGCCATGGCTGGCTTTCCCTGGTTGCTTCTAACTGGAAGCAGGGACAACAAGTCGGGCGGCTGTGAGTTCTTAATCTCGTTCTGGCCATTTGGGGCCACCTGTCAGAGAAGCTCCTGTTGAGCTTCCTGGGTTGGAACTAGAGCTGGCAATCTGGCTTGCTGGAAGCTGGAAGCTGCCTTCCCAGGCCGATTGTCCTAGAGAAGAGGTGGTTTTTCTAGGCAGGTTGCTGCTTCAGGCTGTGGGGCAGAGTTCTGTCCCTTCAGCCTCTCAAGTAAAACACTATAAAAATAAGTCGTATGAATAATGACGTTTAAAAACACAATATGCTAAACATAAGCCCCAATTTATTAGCTTCAGTAGACATGAAATTACTCTTGAACACGGCTATTAAAGTTTAGAAATACTTTCAGTTTTTTTTTTGCTTACCTCGTTACCAACTAGCACTAGTTCTGAAACATTCCTCCAAGCAGCACTGGCCTGAGTAGGTTTTAAACCACTGAGATTTAAGAGGAATCCCCTAGAGCAGTGGTTCTCAACCTTGCTAATGCCTCGACCCTTTAAATACAGTTCCTCATGTTGTGGTGACCCCCAACCATAAAATCATTTTCATTACTACTTCATAGCTGTAATGTTGCTACTGTTATGAATCGTAATGTAAATACCTGATATGCAGGATGGTCTTAGGAGACCCCTGGGAAAGGGTCGTTCGACCCCCGATCCACAGTGTGAGAACCGCTGCCCTAGAGGAAAGTTGGTTCGGTGATGGACGCTGCCTCCTTAAAAGCCCAAACATGTACAGAACAGACCACGCAAAGGCCAAGCTCTAGAGAGAAACTTAGAAATCAACGGTACAGAAGTCCGTGCAGTTGTTGGCAAGTTTGTGGTGTAATGGCCGGACGAAACTTGAAAAATAAAGAAGTGATGGTTGAAGTCAAACATCGTGCCCCTCCCAGCTCCCCTACAACCACCTTCTTTGGTTCCTCAGCACTAGGGCGCTAAGCCTCAGGCTGTGTTTCTTCACATGTGTGAGTGGAGCTCTTCCCGTTACAGCTTTTAAAAATTCCATGTACTTAATCCAGACCACGGACCAGTCACAGACTTTTACCATCTCCTTTTGCTTGTCTTTAAAACAAAGCTAGTGACAGTATCATAGAGGTATTGGAAAGACTAAATGAGAAGGTTTGTAAAGCGCTTGGCACAGTGAGGATATCTGAATTGATTGCTGTAAGCTAAATTGTGACAGTATGGTTGCCTTTAACTGAAACTCTCTGTGCTTTTCTTTTTAACTGGATTCATTGATAAATAAAATTGGTAAATAAAATATAAGTTTCAGGTGTATAATTCTATAATACATCATCTGTGTATTGCATTGTGTTCACCATCCCAAGTCAAATCTCCTCTCATTAACATTTATCCTCCTTTTACCCTCTCCTACCTCTCCCCACCCCTCTTTCCCTCTAGTAATCACCATTCTAT
>PVJC01001368.1:0-12102 GCA_004026665.1 Murina feae
CACCCAGCCCTGGTCACAGCTCAAAAAAGAGAACAACATGCAGGGGAGGGCAAGAGTCTGAGAAATCAACATAGAGGGGGTGCCTGCTCCAAGCCTCCACAGTGTGCCTGGTGGCAGGTCCCCAGCAGGTAGACACACACAGGAGGACTGCTCCAAGCCTCAGATGCAGCTGGGGGCAGGTCCCCAGTGGCCACACACAAAAGGCGCCTGGCAGACTGGGGCCATCATAGGACATCCACTGAGGGGTCCCAGACTGTCAGAGGGCACAGGCCGGGCTGAGGGACTCCCTCCACCCCGAGTGCACAAATTTTTGTGCACCGGGCCCCTAGTATATATATATATATATATATGGCTAATAATCTATATGTATAAAAGGCTAATATGCAAAGTGTCCCCTTGGGAGTTCCACTGGGAGATTGGGAGTTCAGTCATTCACTATGATGTGTGCTGGCCACCAGCGGCAGCGTGGAACATGGCAGGAGACCAGCAGCAGTGGCAGGGCACTGAGGGAGTGAGGGAAGGAGGAGAATCTAATCGGCCCTGATCACTGGCCAGGCCTAGGGACCCTACCCATGCACAAATTTCGTGCACTGGGCCTCTAGTAATAGTAATAATGGCTTTCCTAAGAAGGCTGTGTTGACTTGAATTTTGGAGGAGGGGTTTCAATGTGCTTGTCATTTAGATAGAGGCTCAGTGGTTTTCCCTGAGATCTGCTGGCTCTGAGTATGCCAGGGGGCTCTGCACAGCAGCTGGTGAGTTCTCTCCCTCAAGTAGAGATGGCTGTTTATCTGGTTCTGAGTTCTAAAGCCTGTCTCTAGATCTGCTATGTACCCAAAGGAGTGAGTACGATCTTAGGAGCTGGGGATGCTTGGTGACCAGACTCTTCTCTCCAGAAGCTGGGTCCTACGTTTCACCAGACCAGATAGTCAGTCAGGGGTGGACAACTAAGGGATATTCTCAGAGCTAGTGAGCCTTGGCCTTGCCTCAGTGTGAGATGATTCCTAGGGCTGGGCATGCTGAGGACTGAGGACTCTCCTGGGCTTGCTTATTCCACATGTTCAATGGGGACTTCTCATGCTATCCAAGTTCATTGGGTGTTTAAGAGGAATAACCCACCTGAGGCATCAGATGCTCATCCATGTAAAGTGATTCATTCCTCCAGAGCATGAGGAGACTGCTGGGTAAATGACTCCATCTAAGTACTCTAAATGCTAGTCCTGTGCACTGCAAAAGGGAACCTCATTGACCTTGCGTGGGTGAGCAGATTAATCCTAGAAAATTGTCCCTCATGTTTGACCAGGCACATTCCCAGTGTGGACAACAAAGTGGTTTTTTCCTGTTGGACCATGCACATTCCCAGTGTGGATGACAAAGTAGGGTTTTTTTTTCATATTTAAATTCTACTCTATTTAATTTTCTTCATCACCATTTATCCCCTCTATACTCTCTTCCACCTCCACCCATCCCCCTCTACCCCCACAGTCACCACACTGTTGTCCAAGTCTTTTCAACCTCCCATGTTAACCATGCTCTTTCTCTTTCTCAATCTCAGCCAAGTCTTATTTTCTGGGAACAGATCATATCCTGTGGCTAGAGGATCATTCTCAGAGGGTTTATATCTGCCTGTCCTCACGGAGATATCTCATTACCTCAGAACTGTTTATATACCCATTTTTGCACCTCAGCATAATAGGCAGCTCAGTCTTCTAAGCCTTAATATATGGCATGAGGGACGTGGGTGAGGTAACTATGAAACAAGATTGGCAAGGAGTTAGTTGTTGGAATGGGAGTTTACTAAATTATTCTGTCTACTTTGGTATATGTTTGAAATTTTTTATAATAAAAAGTTAGAAACAAGTAGGGCTATCAAGTGCCTTTGGCAGTAATCTCCCCATGCCAGCATATAGGTAATGATTAAATGAATGAATGAATGAATGAATGAATGAATGAATGAATGAATATTATCTGCTTGGAATAGTAACCAGAATTAAAATTTAGATGCAAATCAGTGTAGACCCTGATACAGAGCTCATTTATAGTTTTAACACAATACTTATAAAAAAACTAGAGGCCTGGTGCACGAATCTGTGTACTAGTGGCATCCATCGGCCTGACCAGCCATCAGGGCTGTCTCGCCCAGTCCTAATAGGGGCCAATTGGGGCCGGCCAGCCTGGGGGAAGGACTGTGGGAGGTTGGCCAGCCACAGGAGATTGGTTATAGGAGCACACTGACCACCAGGGGGCAGGTAATGCATTGAGTGTCTGCCCCTTGGTGGTCAGTGCATATTGTAGCGGCCAGTCAAGCGGTTGACTGGTCCTAACGGTGGCTTAGTCTTTTATATATACATACATATATATATATACACACACACACACACACACTCTAGAGGCCCGTTGCACAAAAATTTGTGCACTCGGGGGGGTCCCTCAGCCCAGCTTGTGCCCTTTCACAGTCTGAGACTCCTCGGGGGGTATTCACCTGCGGGTGTGCCTGGCCAGCCTAGGTGAGGGGCTGATGGCTGTTTGCAAGCTTGCCAAGCCCCCCAGTGGGGACCCTCACCCTATGAGGATGTGGCCAGCCTGGGTGAGGGGCTGAGGGCCCTTTTCAGGCTGCCCACAGCCCCTTCAGGGTTTGGGTCTCTACTGAGGTGCTTGTCTGGAAGCAGGTATCTGGAATTTATTTAACTTTTATAATTGAAACTTTGTTGCCTTGGTCCCCCGCTTGAAGCCTGTGTGGCCCTTGGCAACCCAAGGTCCCAGTCTGGCAGGTATCTGGGGTTTGTTTATCTTCTATAATTGAAACTTTGTAGCCTTGAATAGAGCCCTGGCTTCCTCCAATGCCCTGGGCAAATCCAGCTCTGTGGCTGCTGCTATCTTAGTTGAGTTAATTTGCATATTTGCTCCTGATTGGTTGGTGGGCATGGCCTGTGGGCATGGCTTGTGTGTGTAACGGAGTGAGGGTTAATTTGCATATTACTCTTTTATTAGATTAGATAGATACTCAAGTACAGAGAGCACTATGGTAAACAGTTTGATATCTGAAACCCCTTTTTGTGAGTAATACTGATAAATGTACAATCTTGTGCAGCTTAATTTTGTTTTATTAATTTTTTAAAATTTTGGCTTTTCTGAAGTATAATTGACAAAATTGTAAGACACACAAAGTGTACATTGCAGCAGTTTGAAATTACATGTATATTGTTAAAAGATCTAGTTAAATAACATACCCATCACCTCACATTTATATTTATTTGGGTGGGGACATTTAAGTTCTATTCTTAGCAAATTTGTTACTTGGCCATTAAAATGAAAAAGAATCTTGCCATTAAGGACAGCGTAGATGGACAATGAGAACATTGTGCTAAGTGAAATAAGCCTGACAGAAAGACAAGTAGTGCAGTACTTCATGGTATCACTTATATGTGGAATCTAAAAACAAACAAAATCACAGCATAAAAGTGGTTGCCAAGGGTGGGGTTGGGGGAGGGGGCAGGAATAGGGAAAGTTGATGAAAGGCTACACTTTCAGCCATGAGATGAATGAGGTCTAAGGATCTAGTGTAAAACATGGTGACTGTAGATGAGAGCTTAATTTTAGATTTTGTTTTCCTTTGATCTGCTGTTTTTTGTTTTGATGTCTTTTCAAATGAGATTTTGTCTTATGTATTATTAATCAGCTTTTCTAACAGTTTTGTTCAGATATAGTCTATATGCCATAAAATTCACTAGTACTAAGTGTACAATGCAATGATTTTTAGTAAACTTGCAGTGGTTGTATAATCATCACCACAATCCAATTTTTATCATGTCAGTAAAACCCCTTGTGCCCATTTGCAGTCAGTCTCCATTGTCACCTTCAGTCCAAGGCAACACTAATCTACTTTCTGTCTCTATAGATTTGCTTTTTGTGAACATTTTATGTAAATGGAATCATACAATATGTAATCTTTCACATCTGGCTTCTTTTACTTAGCATAATATTTTGAGGTTCATCTGTGTTGTAATGTGTATCAGTAGCTTATTTCCCTTTATTGCCAAACTAGAGGCCCAGTGCACAAAATTGGTGCATGGGTGGGGTCCCTAGGCCTGGCCTGCAATGAGGGCCAATCTTCCCCAGCTTCCAGCTGCCACTGGTCACCCTTTCTGTGTGGGGCAACTGGTGGGGCAATCTTCCCTGGCACCGCCTGTGTCAGCCACCACCCACCCTGGGTTCCCGGTTCCCCATCAGGTGATCAGAGCCTGCTGGCCAGGAGAAGAGACCAAGAGGTTAGCTGGCAGACACCAATTGGGCCAGCAGGACCTATGGACTGGAGACAACTCCTGTATTCAGGGTCCTGCCCCCTGCTGGTCAGTGTGTATCAAAGCCAACTAATTGTTCTGCCATCCAGTTGATTTGCATATTACGCTTTTATATAGAGAGAGAGGCCCTGTGCACCAAATTTGTGCATGGGGGGGGGGCTCAGCCCTGTCTGCACCCTCTCCAATCTGGGACTCCTTGGAGGATGTCTGACTGTCAGTTTAGGTCCCATCCCACAGGGAGTCGGACATCCCTCTTACAATCTGGGACTGCTGGCTCCTAACCACTCACCTGCCTGTCAGCCTGATTCCCCTAACTGCTCTCCCATGCCAGCCTGATCCCTCTAACTGCCCTCCCCCACCAGCCTGATCGCCCTAAATGCTCTTCCCTGCCAGCCTGATCCCCCTAACCGCCTCTGCTTTGGCCCCCGCCACTGTGGCTTTTGTCCAGAAGGATGTCCGGAAGATGTCCAGTCTAATTAACATATTACCCCTTTGTTAGTATAGATAGTATTTTACTGAATGATATACCATGTTTTGTTTACCCATTCCCCAATTAATAAGCATTTGTTTCCACTTTGGGCTATTAGTAATAATTCTGCCATGAATGTTCACATGCAGATCTTTAAATGGACATGTTTTTATTTCTCCTGCCCTATACTTAAGAATGAATTGCTGGGTATTTAGTAAATTACTGTTTAACTTTTTAAAAGATACTTCCAAACTGTTTTTCCAAAGTGGCTGACTGTAGCATTTTTCGTTTCCCCAGTAATATGTGAGGGCTCTAATTTCTCCACATCTTCACCATTTTTTATTGTCTGAGTATAGCTATTCTTGTGGATATGTGGTATCTCACTATTGTTTCAATTTGCATTTACCTAACAACTAATGATGTTGAGCATCTTTTCATGTGGTATTAGCTGTTTATAGATCACCTTTGATAAAATGCTATTCAAATCTTTTGCCCATTTTTTACAATCATTTGGTTTGTGGTTTGTCTTCTTATAATTGACTTTTAAGTGCTTTTCATATATTCTGTATTTAAGTCCTTTATCAGGCATGTGATTTGCAAACATTTTCTCCTACTCAGTGGCTTGACTTTTCATATTTATTGCAGTCTTTTAATGTTGTTAAGTGCAAAGTTTTTAGTTTTTATGAAGTCCAATTTTTTTGTAGATCATACTTTAGTTGATGTATCTAAGAACGCTTTGCCTAATCCAAAGTCATGCAGACTTTAATCTATAAGTTCTATAGTTTCAGCTCTTCTGTTTAGATCTTTTGTGCACAAGTTAACTTTGGTGTATGGTGTGAAGTAAGAGAGTATAAATTAATCTTCTTGCATGTGGACATCCAGTTGTGCCAGCACCCTTTGGTAAAAAGACTATCATTGACCTGTTGAAATGCCTTGGCATTTTTGTCAAAAATCAACTGACCATGTACAGGGGTTGGCAAGAGTAGGTCTGCAGTTGTAATACAAATAAATCACACAATATTTAATCAATAATAATACAGTAATTAACTGTGTTTCACGTACTCACAACTGTAAACCTACTTTTGCCCCACTCTGTATATAAATATTTCTTTCTGGACTCTAATTTGAACTATACATCTGTCCTGTGTCTTGATTACTATAGCTTTATAGGATGTTTTGATATTGGGAACTCTGAGCCTTTCAGTGTTATTCTTTTTTAAGATTGTTTTGTTAACATTTCCATATAAATTTTAGAATCATCTTGTCAATTTCTGCAGCAATAATAGCAACACGACATCTGTTGGGATTTTGATAGAGATTGCATTTAATCTAGAGATCAATTTGGGTAGAATTTCTACCATGAATATGGAATGTCTTTCCATTTATTTAGATCTTCTTTAATCTCTCTCGGAAGAATTTTGTAGGTTTCAGTGTACAAGGCTTGTGCTTCTTTTGTTAAATTAATTACTATGCATTTATATCTTTTTTGGTGTTACTGGGAATAATAACACCAAAAGTTTTATTATTGGGAATTTTTTAAATTTCTTTTTTGAATTGTTCATTGTTGCTATGTGGCAGTTCAATTGATTTTTATATATTGAGCATATATCCTGTGAATTTGCCAAATTTATAAATTCTAGTAACAAACTAGTAGTTGTTTGCAGATTCCTTGGATTTTTCTATGTGTAGGATCATGCCATTTGTGAATAAACATGGTTTGGCTTCCTCTTCTCCCATATGGGTGCCTTTTTTTTCTTTTCTTGCCTATACAAAATTTTAGAGCTAAACCTCACTAATGTCCTAGTAAATTTTTATGATTACACTTATATATAGATGAGGGGATGGTAGCCAATTTTTGCCATTCTGAATGAGCCTCATAGAGGCAGAGGAAAGAATTGGTCACTGCTTTAGCAGAGGAGTAAAAATGCCACTTTGCATAGAACTAGTGACTTCATGATTTTCCTGTTAGTGGGTAGTTCTCTCAGCAGAGAAGACATTAAAACCCCTGAAACAATCAGGCAAGAACCCTGAGTAGGCAAAGCTAATGCCACACATCCTCCAAACTCATTTATGAAACCCACTGGAAAATCTCTGATCTCCACGAACTTCATCTCCAAGAACACATGCTGTTTACACAGCGTGGGCATTTGGTTTTCTAGGGTTTTTGGTTTGGTTTGGATTTGGTTTGGTTTTTTTGTAGCTGTGCTTTAGGAAGGGTATTGCAGAAGAGACAAACCAAAATTTGAACTCAGAGAACGCCAAAAAGTGAAAGGATGGTGCTAACAGCGAGGGAAGAGAATTAAATATTATATATATATATATATATATATATATATATATATATATATATATATATATTCTTTTATTATATTATATATATATTCTTTTATTATATTATATATTCTTTTATTATATTATATATATATTATATATTATATATTATATATATTATATTATATATATAATATCTTATAGTATATATATATATATATTCTTTTTCCCCTGGACACCTAATGCAGACCTTGTGCCCAATAGCTTAAAAGCACTACTAGCAAGCCAATTGAAGGCAATTTTCCAGTCTTGGTAGGCTATGAAGGCACTGGCCAAGCCTGCCAAAAATACAATGATTCCATCTATTAATTTTGTGGCAGATGGATCAGATTCAAGTGCAAGTCTTCGTAATTTTTCTTATGAAACTCTAGCTAGTTAGCGTTAATCCATTGGCCTAATCTTTCAGGAGCACTTTGGATTCGGATTTTGTTTTCTGAGCTAAAGATGAATAACTAAAGATCCTCATCAAGGAATGTCAGAAAAATGTATAGAGTGCTAAACACCTACCACCTACAGAGCCAAGCTTTTCACCATTGCAGTGGGAATTTACAGATCAAGGCGGGGGGAGGCTTGATCCATGTGGGGATGGATCAGAGTTGGAGACCATCTAATATGAACTCGTGTTTAACTTACTATAGATACAGAAGATTGCATATAGAACTATTGATAGGCCTCTGTTATACAGAGGTTAGTATACCCCCATTTATCCTTGTATCCTGTCACCTGAGAGGGCTGAAAGGATGCCTTTGTCTAAATCTTGGTTTCTAATACCATTCTCCAATAAAAGGAAAAGTGGCTTTTAAGAGAGGTCGAAATGGCTGGTTCCTGGATTGGGGCAGGAGATATATAAGGTAAGACTGGAGTGTTTATAGTGCCAGAAAATAAGGAAGTGATTAAAAAGAAAACAATTAATTGAGGTATGCACGTCTAAGGATCACAGGAGCCAACTGAAAGAGTTCCTGAGGTTTAAACCTAGAATAATTTGAGTGAAACAATAAATAAAGTAGCATTGGATTATAACCCAACATATAAATATTCATGATTTCATACTGGTGTAAATAAATTAAAAAATATAGAAGAGATAAACCTCCCAGGCAGAAAATTCCAAATAATTTATATAGATATTCCGTCCTTCAGGAGGAATATCCCCCTATTCTGTAGATTTTAGCTGTGCATAGTGACTTTTCTTCCAAAGAATACAGTATGAGGGGCAGGTAACTGTACAGTGGAGACACCTGACAAACACTGCTTCAGCCTGGTGATCCAGGTCAACAGCAACAGTCCTAAATCATGTGGCTAGAATAGATTCTTGAAATTATATGATGAAAATGACACTAACTCTGTATTCTTCCTCCCCAAGATCCGTAAACTCAGTCCTATCATGAGAAAAACATGAAACAAATTTCAGTAGTGGGGTATTCTATAAAATAGCTCAGTACTCTCTCAAAATGTCAATGTCATCAAAATCAAGGAAATTTGGAGAAACTTCCACAGCCAAGAGAAGCCCAGAGAAACACAACAACTAAATGTAAGGTGGTTTCTAGAATTCTAGAACAGGAACAAAATAAGATATTTGATAAAAACAAAAAAATATGAGTAGAGTATGGACTTTAGTTAATAATAATGTATTAATATTGGTTTATTAATTGCCACAAATGTTCCATACCACTATAGGATGTTAATAGTAGGGGACTGGGAGTGGGGTATATGGGAGTGCATTGTACTAGCGTCTCAATTTCCCTGTAAATACAAAGTTGTTCTGAAAAATAAAGTCTCTTTAAAAGAAAAACCGACATCATCTACCAATTTTGGAAAACCTTAAAGGGCTAGGTTAGCATCAATTATCTATAGAGTTTATTTATAAGAAAACTGTATTCCTTTGTGATGATGGACAAGTGAAGCATGGTTGAATTATCTCTGCCTCTCTGAAGAAGTTAATGTTTCTAAGAAAAGAGGAGAAGGAAGCAGGTGGGGTATAGGGGAAAGAAAACAAGTGTGTGTGTGTGTGTGTGTGTGTGTGTGTGTGTGTGTGTGTGTGTAGTTAAACAAGAGGAAAAGTGAATTCTACATTGTTAAAACCTCAGAGTGGAACTTAATCTAATTTGTAAGCAGTTGTGGTAGAAATGCATGAGGATTTTTGTCATTGTTGTTAAAGAGAAAAACTAGTTTCAAGCATTATTAAGCTTTTTCCCCTCCCAGAAGCTAAGAAAGCCATCTGTGAGAACCTGTTTGCATGTTTGTTTTCTACAATAAAATGCAAAATACTTCTTCCTGTTAGCGGATTATACCATATGTCTCTCCCAGTAACAAAATCAGCATGTTTATTAATGAACCCAATCAGAGGCAAAGATTTAGAAAGATTTAAGGAATTGAATTTTCTGTTCAATATTTCAGCAGAAGAAACTTCTGGTTTGACTTCACTGTTGTGCTTGGAAAATAGGAGCTTTGTTTCTGCTTTGAAATCAACTTCGTTGACTGGACAGAGAGCGGGAGAGGCCTTTGGGAAAAAAAAATTGGTTAAAAGTCTGCCTTTAAGAAGGATGTCCCTTCCTGTCTGATGGTTCCCCTACTGATTTATCTACAGTTTCTATGTGATTAATATTTAATTTGATCAGTTTCATTTTTCCAGACAGACTAATTAAAGTGCCGCATGGCCCAAATCCCCCAAATCTGAATGCTGTTCCAGGCCTGTGGGCCTTCTGGAGTGACAGGGAGTGGATGGAGCAGTTTCAGCCACACGGGCAAAGCAGCCCAGGGCACCTGTAGTGGAACTGTGTGAGTGTTTTGGAGCCAGCCCTCCCCGCAGGCCTGTTGAGCATCTGAGTAGTTGAGTGGGTTGATGGCACTCTGGGTGACACGGTGCTTTAGAAAGAGGTCTGACCCAGCACCCGCAAGACTCCAGCTCAAATCCTGGTGCTGTCGGGAGCCAGGCAAGAGGCCTGGAACAAGGACTTCTCTGCAGGCTTTAGTTTGCGCACCTGATTAACCAAGGCATCTGCTCTGCCCGGCCTTTGCTTTGGAACTGGTGGAGGAGTGGACTTGGCCGCAGAGGCAATAAGCAGTGCAAGTCTTGAAAGCCAGACACTGCAGGTTTTAGGGGAGATGTTCTGTTCTAGCCATTCAGCCTCCAACCACGCCTTCTTTCTAGTTGATGGTGTAGGCAGAGCTGCAAACTCGCTTCTCATTTTATTGCGCTTGTTTTTCATGGCCTGCGGCTTCATAGAAATCTTACAAGAAAATAAAACACATGACCAAGGGCATAACTTAAAGGGAGGAGGTGATTGATGAGCCCTTGGGAGGACACAGGCAGGCTGTGGGGCTACCATGAGGCTGGGCCGGAATAACCCCTCAACCTTCTTCACGGGTCTTCTGGTGGCGTCCTTGTGCTGTAGCCATGACACGGATCTCAACTAGGCATCTACCAGGTGTCAACCCTGTCCACAGAATAGTGTCTCCTGTTATAATGCAAACAGAGAGGGGTTTGGACAATTTTGGTCACTATGAAAAGAACTATTTTAAATTTAGGCTAGAACAGGGCGGGTAGAGCTAAATATTTATAAGCGAATGATTTGTGGAAAGCATTTTGGAGGTTATATTGGGATTCCTCATGAAAAGGCTTTTTGACTATTCTGTCCCGTCTTTGGGATGGACATTTATCAATAGCCCCCAGCTGAACCAAGTTCCCCTCATGTCCTGCCATACATGGAAAAACTCGCACACACTGACAAACTGCATGTCCTCAAGGAGGACCCTTTGGCCCCCAGATACTCCAGTATTTCCTAAGCTTTCTCTTACCTCTGCAGCTTTCTATCACCAGAGGAGCTAGCAATGAAGTCAGCTGCCCTGTGTGGCCAGGCCAGAGGATGTCAGAGGCTGTGGAGACTGGGAAGTTGTCCAGAGCCAGGGCTGTGTGGTTGATAAAAGCAGCCCACCCACCCATGACTGTCTGCACACTGAGTTCTGCAGTGGCCGCCAAGGGACAGCCCAAATGGACAGTGACCAGCTGTCTCATTGGACAGCTGGCCTCTAGTGATGAGGGGCAGTGCTGAGGAGGCCTGGGTAGAAGCTTTGAGCCTATGTTAATTCACTTGGTTCTATTCCACTGTTGTATAGTTTTTTGATTCAATTCAGTAAGTATTCATTGGGTTCCTGTTCTTGCCAAGTGACACGATGAATGAAGAGACGAACAAAACGTGTCCCTTACCTGATAGAGAAGCAAACATCTATACTAATAAAAGCGAAATATTAAAATTAACCGTTTCTCCGAGACAGGGTAAGTCACGCCCACCAGCCAATCAGAGCTGCTGTATGCAAATTAGCCCAGCCAAGATGGCGGAGGACGCAGCCCTGGTGTGCGGCTTCTCCAGGGCTGCGGCCTCCGCCATCTTGGGAGCCTCCCGCCTGAGAAGGCATCCAGCGCGTTGGGCCTGCGGATGCCTTTCCAGGCGGGAGCCGGGGTGCGGGGGAGGTGGGCACCAGGCGGCTGCCTCCGCCCGGAGAGCGTTCCGGGGCACGGGGCGGCCGGATCCCCGCGGCCTCGCCTCCCGCCGCCTCGGGAGCGTTCCGGGGCGCGGGGAGAAGCCAGCAGGACCCCCTCAGCCCCGCCGCCTCGGAGCGTTCAGGGGCGCGGGGACTGGGCGGTTGGATCCCAGTGGCTCTGCTGCCAGCAGCCTCGGGAGCGTTCCAGGGCACGGGGGCGAGATGGTTGGATCCCCGCAGCCCTGCCGCTGCAGCCTCGACTTACTGGGTGGGAGCCTTCCGGGGCGCGCGGGGAACAGGTGGCCGGACCCCGCGGCCCCGCCCAGGAGGCCATGGGGCGGCCAGCGCCACCCCACCCGGGGACTAGGCAGCTGGACCCCTGCGGCTCCCACCTGGAAGGCCATGGGGCGACCAGTGCCTCCCCACCCGGGGACCAGGCAGCTGGACCCCTGCGGCCCCCACCCGGAAGGCCATGGGGCAACCAGCGCCTCCCCACCCATGGCTTCCCAGGCGGGAGCCTTCCAC
>PVJC01001368.1:12202-24702 GCA_004026665.1 Murina feae
ACAGTGCCACCCAACCATCAGCTTCCCAGGCGGGTGGCCCGTAGGGTCAGTGGGAGCTGTGGCCGGCCTGAAAACTGCCCTCAGCCCCTCACCCAGGCTTGCCACACCCCCTGGGGTGAGGGTCTCCACTGGGGAGCTTGGCCAGCTTGCAAACAGACATTGGCCCCTCACCCAGGCTGGCCAGGCACACCAGCAGGTGCTCAGCCCCAGAAGGATCCCAGACCGGGAGAGGGCACAGGCCGGGCTGAGGGACAACCCCCCCCGCCTCCCAGTGCACAAATTTTTGTGCACCGGGCCCCTAGTGAGCAAATAAATGTCGTTCATTACAGTAGATAGTAGATTACTTGGGAAGAACAGTGGAGACAGACAAGGGATGAGACAAGGGATGGTGAGACAAGGGATGGATTGTTGGACGTGTGTGTGTAGAATAACACCATCATCTTCCCTAGTTACATGCCAATCAAAAGCAAGACCTGGCTGTAGGAAGCTTTCCAGTGAGTTCATTGGAGCGGCATTTCCATTATCCATGCACAATAAGTGTAGGAAATAGTGCGTTAAATAAAGTTAGTATTTGCTTTCATTGTAGGTTGTTTTTAACTGCAGAACTTCTCAGAGCAGTAAGTGTGCCAGGCATACTTGGTGAGTATCCCAGAGAAAGATGTGGGACTGAGGGTTTTGACTTGGGAGCCTTTTCCCACAGAGTTTCTTCCTCGGACCTGGGGCCCTTGTCAGTGGATCCTGGCACAGTGTCCCATTTCTCCTTATTTCTCTTATAAACTCTGGACCCAAGTTGCCAACTTTTCACTAGGTATCTCTGTGTCAGTGTCTCCAACTCAAAAGTACCTCTAACTTTTTACCATTACCCCATAAACCATATTCCTTCATAACTGACTGTCATTTTAAGTGCTGCTGGTGAACTCCCACTCATCCTTCAAAACCCAACGTAAGTGTCTCCTCCATGGTTGCTTTCTCCTCTGTCCTCTGAAGAAAGTGTGTACCTGCATCATGTCACATCTCACACTGGCATTGTGGTTCTTGTGTGGATTTTGTGAAGTCAAGGACTGAGCCTTATTTGTGTTTAAATTCTCATCACTGAGCAGAGTGCAGGGCCCGTGATAAGTCTGTTACAGTGGATGCCTGTATCTCATTCTAGTCATGCCTGCACAACAGAGGGGAATTTCATCTTTAATGCACATCTGGCTTTACACCAGAGGCCTGAACCTGCCGGTGTTCCCTGCTGTCTAGGGCTTGCAGGCACCCAGAGCTGAAGGCCCTTGAGGCTCTAGAGGAGGCCACGGGAGCTGCAGCTCCCTCTTGGTTCCCAGCTGGCCGGAGCTCCCAGCCCACAGCCCTTGACTCGGGGAGGTGAGCAGGAGACCCGCCTCTCCTCCCCACCTTGGCCAAGTCACGTTGATATTCTGGCAGCGTAGCCGGGCTTGTTATTGAGCACATGCTTTGCAGATTAGCCTGTTTGTATAGCCAATCGAACATGTGCTCCATTAAAAATTAAAGCATCCTGTTTTAAGGATGGAGCAGGAGACATCAGCTGCCACTGTGTAGCAGACATGCAAAGCCCCAGAGCCCATTACCATAGGTTACAGCAAATGTTAATCAGTGCCAGCGCAGTTAAATAATGCAGTTTGTGCAGATGGCAGATACAACATCTCCTCACAGATGTGTCCTCGGGTCCCGTAGGCTGCTGAATCACAGGAGTTGTTGGGAGCAGTCAGATCTGATGCTGACTGTCAGTATCACCTTTTGTGCTTGTGTGCCTCCACCAGCCAACTGAGCGGCCGGCAGGAGGACTCCAGGCCCTGCTTCCAGCAGCCCTTCCAGGAGCTGGAGCGAGTGTGTGTGAGGCTCATAGGAGAGCAGGGCTATTTTGCTAAGTAGCCAAGAACACCCAAAGCAAAGTTCTGAGTCTGTTCCACGCAGCCTGCCCCAGCTGCTCCCGGTGAGAGGCGTCCAAGCCAGGTGGAGGGGGCCCTCCCACCTTCACTCTTTACTGTGCTCTGGTTGTTGGAGGGCACGAATCTATGTGTTCTGTCCCTGGCTCCCACGAGTGCAGGGACAGCACGGTGGGTCAGGGTTGGTGTTCCCACAGCTCACACTGTGCAGTGAGCGCCTGGTCTGAGCAGTGATGTGTTGTTCCCAGAGCCCAGGCACTTGGTTCTCTGGTCCAGGTGTCTCTACCCTTGGGCCCTGGACAGACGGTCTGTATGAAACTAAGGAGCAAAGCACCATTTGTGCACCAGCAGCAAGAAGCAACCAGTTGTAGCAGGAAAAGAACTGTTACCAGCAGGCCAGCTCTTCATTCTTCTTGTTGTCCTTTACCAGCAGCTGTGTTGTTGTTATTGTTTTGGGGGGTTGGCCTTCTATGAAATACACCTGACTTTCACACACTCACCCTGGGAGCCCTACCCGTCAATAACAGGTACCATTACTGAGCTGATGATGGTCACCCTCTGTTATCGAGAGAAGATGAAATTAAGCCGAAGGTGATCGAGTATGGGAAATGTTTAGATGGAGAAACTGGGAAGATTTCTCTTGATATAGCTTACAGGTGTAAGCTTCCGTTTTCTGACAAATGCACTATTGTAGCACAGCCCTTCCTGAAGACAACTGAACATGCGAGGTGGAGATGTAGCGATGAGGAAAGTGGTAAACAAGTGAATTCGTCTCATTTTTAGATTGTTGAACTGGGCTGAAGCCTTCATCCCTTGGTAGAGCAAGTTGCAGTTGTGATTGTAATGAATAAGGCTTAGGAACAAGGGTCTTTTTGCTTTCGTTCTCTTACCTCTCTGCCTAAATACAGTTTCGTTGTTCCTCCTCCTTCTTAAAAAATGCTGCCTTGAAAGCCATGTGTCAGATGATATCACCACTGCTCTTTCTTATCTGCCATCCCCCCCTTCATTTTTTGAAATTTTTAGCATCTGACTTGCTCCTTCTTCCCACAGAGATGCAGCATTCACGTGGCAGCCCATCCAAGCCTCAGCCTCTGCTCCTGACCTCCTTGCTCCACCTCAGCTCCATCCCCAATGTCACACGTTCGTCTTGTCACTACCAGTAATAATACCAACCTTAACTTTGTGATTCCCAAATCATTGGAGGCAAGGAGGTCAAGGAACTGAGACCCAGGACACACAAAGCCTTCTATTGTCTTCTCTTCACATGGAGAATGAAGTCCTTCCCTGAGTCTGACACATGTCCTGCGTGACTTCAACCCCGCTCTCCGCCCAGTCACATGGCCTCTGGTTTGTTTTTTTTCCCAACAAGCCCAGTCCGTGTGCACCTCAGAGGTTTGCTCCCACTGCCAGAAGGCTCTACCCTCTTGGGCACTTGGCTTCTGGTCTCTCTATTTAAATGTCATCTCCGCAGGGAGGCCTTCTCTGACTACATTGTAAAAACCAGTGTTCCCACATTCCAAGCTCCTGTACCTCCTTCTCCCACTTTGCTTTTCTTAGCCAGCATTTACACATTTACGTGCGTGCACACACACACAGCTACGTGTATTCATGGAGGACAGGGATTTTTCCTGCTGTGTTTACC
Source organism: Murina feae (assembly GCA_004026665.1). Lineage (NCBI taxonomy): Eukaryota > Metazoa > Chordata > Mammalia > Chiroptera > Vespertilionidae > Murina > Murina feae. The sequence goes on from PVJC01001368.1 coordinate 15,752, forward strand.
CCATGTGCCACTAATGGTCTTTCACTGGAGAACTAAGTAGTTAAAGAAATGAAGCAGATTTTGGAAGTGGGGTTTCAGGAAGACAGAGCCATTTACAAAGCTTTCTAGTAACCTTTGTTTCTAAAACATTTTTTCAGCACTGAACACACTAAGTGAGCAAATTTCAGTTCCTAGAAGAGCAGTAGATTAGCTTGAGGTCTGTTTTGATAGCCTAGGACGTTATAAAGCATTTAGAAGTAATCTCAGTCATTTATGTCAGCACTGTTCACTTATATACCTCTGGGATAGCACTCACCACACAGCATCAGGATCTATGTCTACCTGTCAAGGTGGAGGCTCACTCCATGTTTGCTGAATGAATGAATGAATGAATGAACGAACAAATAAGCAAACGAGGAGTATGATATTCCTGATGTCGTGCTTGTGAAGAACAGCTGAAATAACTACAAATGTTTACCTTGGAAATGAATGAATGAACAAACAAATGATGACTAAGGTGTTTTTGAGTCCATGTCCTAAGAACTGGTTAAAATGACTGTGCATGGTTACCTGGCAAGAGCAGATCTGAGGGCTACAATGACTTTGAATGCAGTGCTTAAAATTCTTTCAAGTGGAAGAGTTTAGAACCACCTTGGGGGTCTCTAAGATTAGAGCTTGGAAAAGTGAGTTGAAACTACAAGGAGAGTGCAAGCTCTCTCCTGTATTGAGCTAAAATCTAATGGAGCTGTGTGAAGTTGAAATTAGCTTCCTTAGGAAAGAGTGAGTGAGCTCACCATCCCCAGGCCAGAGCAGGTAGGCACTTGGCAAGTTATTGTATGTGTGTTTGTGTGGCGGTGGGGGAAGGGGGTTCTATTTATCACTGACAATTGGACCAGGTAATGATGATTCTCTGTATCTTGGCACTCCTTAGCAGTGATGGGATTCTCTGAAATTTTAAGAAACAAAAATTCTTACCACTCAATGTTTAAGTGAAGGCAGTACAGTCGTTATTTCCAAAGTAATAAGAGACTTTATGATGCTATGAAACATCTTTGAATAATCTCACCTGTATTTATTATTCCTGGCCATGTGTGCTATTCTGTCTAGCTCAGTTTTTTGATAGGAGAAATTCTTTCAAAATAAAAAGATGTTAGATCTCATCGGTTTTGTCCATCTTCATGGGATCTGCTTCTAACTTCAGCACATCATCCTGTTTCTGTATTGTTAAAGTTTGCCTCGTGCACTTGTGAGGTGCCAGGGTAGAGAATGAGGAGAAGTGCTCAGGGGGTGTGGGAGTGGGATGGGGTCCACATGTGTTCTTTCACACGGACTGTCTCCCTGCCCACCCAGCTGCGGCACCACAAGTCTAAGGAAAGAGGTGGAAAGTGAGAAACTGTGGGACATCCTTCACTCTTGTAATTAGAGTGAGGAAGCACACTGCATGCGTACATTCCCTTAGTAAAATAGGTGTTCTGCCCTTAAAATGGTAATTATAAACTACTTCAGATCAATGATCTTCAGTTATTTCATATCACAGAAGTATTTTCTCCACATGTAACCACCCTGTGATAAAGAAAGCTTGCTCACCATCGAAAGAAAATCAAAATGCATATAGATTTTCTGAAATAAGCCCCCTTTCTGGAAGTATTTTGTGGTTAGTTTCAAAATGTAATATCCTGAGGAAGGTTAGGTTGGCTTTTTATTTGAACATAAAATAAAAAAGTAAAGTCACTGAGCAATGAGTGATTTTACTTCCATTAGCCTAATGTTTTTGTGGTTTTCATTTGAGGTCACTAGCAGATTATTTTTCTTACATTATTTCATCAGCTGTCAGTTCTATTAATATAATGTAATCCATTCAGTGCTGAGATTTTGAGGAAGACATCACTGCGTGCACAGAATGCAGTTTTGGGGGAGTTTCGTTAGCTGATTGTAGGATATCAGGCTGCCTCAATCTTCATGCTCTGTGTCTGAAGGGTCACTTATGGATTCCACATGCCCTTGGATGCTCATGTGGTTATTCATGGCCACTTTTATACCCAGCACATAACAATATATCTGCAGAGTCTATATTGTTACCTTTGAAATACTGTGGCTTGCCTGTGGGGTGTGCAGTTGTGTTTACTACTTAGATTACAGGATACTTGACATATCTCTGTTTAACACTAACCTTTTAAGGTCTTATTTCAAGTTTACTCTATTAATATAGTCACTCTTTGATTACAATAATGTGGTGAATTTACGTGTGCATGTATGCATAGGAAATATTTGAAAACGTTTCATTAACACCAGCTATGCACATCTTCTCAAGTCCCCGGCGGTTATAAAGGATTGAAAATTCTCTGTTTTTGAACTTAAATAAGTGACTGAGACCTATCGAAGCATCTAGAAAAGTGGTTCTTTAGTTTTTTAATATAAGGATAATTTTTATTTTACTTCTTTTGTTTTTATTTGTTTTTTATTGAATTTATTGGGATGACATGGTTAATTAAATTATACAAGTTTCAGGTGCACAGGTCTGTAACACATCACCTGTACACTGTATTATGTGTTCACCACCCCACGTCAAGTCGCTTTCGATACCATTTATCCCCTTCACCCTCTTCTACCTCTGCCCACCCCCTTCCCTCTGGTAATCACCATGCTGTTGTCTTTGTCTATGAGTTGTTGTGTGTTGTGTGTTGTTGTTGTTGTTGTTGTTTTGAGGATAATTTTTAAATTTTAAAAAAATTAGTGCTCTACACAGCAATAGTGTACCTTTATCATATTATAATTTAAAAATATAAGAAGCATGTACTGAAATACATGTGGGTAAAACGTTTAGGATTTGTTTTAAAATTATTGGAAACCTGGAGGTAGTGGGAATGGGAGGGTATAGATGAAACAAGATTGGCCACGAGTTGATCATTGTTGAAGCTGAGTGATGAGAGATGGGACTTATAAGGTTCCCTCAGCTTTTATGAATATATTTGAAATGACCAATTATTTTAAAAATACATAAGGAATAAGGGATTACTATGAATTTAGCTGTACTTTTAAAAGGGAAATGTATTTTAACAATCACTGAAGCATCTCTGTGTGTTTGAAAAATAATAATAGTTAGATGGGAGTGGCCTTTGGTTTATGCAGTCTACATATGGAGCTCGGTGCTCATGGATCCTGGAGCTCCTTTGCTGTCACTGTTAGAGCACAACAGATGAGCAAGGTCACGGCAGCGTGTACATAGCCCTCGAGTGCATCGCAAGGGTTGTGAACGTGGACTGCAGTGGGGGACACGTGCTGCTGCTGTGTTGCTTAGAGAAGGAGGTGGAAGGAGGAGGTGCTGCCACCTGAGCAGCGGTTGCACAGAGTGTACAAGGTGCACACACGTCAGGAAGTCTAGAATAGGACGCAAATAATCTCATCCATTCAGCAACTCCGAAGCCTCCAAATAATAGCCATTTTACTCCCTCAGCCGCTGCCGGATTCTCCCTGAGCCAGCTGTCACCCATGCCAATTACCAATGACTTCCTCTTCTGGTCTCAGTCACATTGACCTATTCCTCCTGTCTCTTCCTCAAGCAGAATTTAAAACATCTCCATCGTATTTCGATTTCTGCGAAGATCAGGGAGGAAAAGTATGTTTGCTGTCTTTTTTTCCATGGCCAGTTTTCATTGGGACATTATTTCCTTGAAATTCTTGGCCTGTGAAAGCATGCAGGTGAAATTATCCTTAATTGATGATTATATATATTTAAAATCTTAGATTACATGGAAATTGTATATCTAGAAAGAATCAGCCCTGGGAGGAAAATGTTTCTTTTTAAAAATTAAATATGGGAACATTATAGCAAAAATAACATTGAGCTATTTAATTCATGGTTCAGCTCTGTTGTTCATTGTAAGGTTTAACTATTTCCCACTGTTTAAATATCTGTCTGATCTTTCGTGCTAACTTAGCATGTCCAAAATATTGAAAAACAGCGAATGATCAAGGAATTTAAGGACTACTCCCCCAGTAAAGCCAGAGGATATTCTTGAGGAGAAAAAAAAAAAGAAGAAGAAGGCATGAAACTTATTTAACAAGAAAGATTTGAGTCAGGTAATCTACATAATATATCCACCGGCATTAAGGCTGTCATCTTGGTATTGCATTTCTGGTGTGAATTTCGCAATAGCTGTCTTTCACTGTCGGTTCTAATAAAGAGTGTTGGTCAGCTTAAATTCCCTGGGAGCTCCGAGTTGTGTTTTGTGAACTGCATGTGCCTGAGGCCTCTCATGCATGATTTAAACTGCTTTGTAAATGTCAATAGGTGGAAAAGCATCGGATCCCTTGTAGATTTCTCCAAATCCTCAAAGATGTGTATGCCATGTATAAACCATGCTGCACTCTCAAGGCCGTTGCTGTTTCCTGTACTTGCCTAACTGGGAGTTTAAGGTATTGCCAGAAGCAAAATATCTGTGTGTGCATGTCTCAGTCCGACTGGCCAGTGAAGCCCTTTATTAGGAAACCTTTGCACCAGAGAACGTCCCCAGCAACCTGAAATGGGCCCGCCTCATGAATGTTGAATGGTCTTCAAACTCGATTTCTTCATTCTTACTTTTTTCAGAACACACATTGGATGTGATTGAATGTACTGATTTCATGTTATTATACCACTCCATGATGGCTGTGTGGGGTGGTAGAAAAAGTTTCCATTGGGAGTTCTCAGATCTGGGTTCTGTCCTGGTTCTGGCACTTTCTGTCTGTTTGCCCTTTGGGCAAGCTACTTCACCTTTTGGGGGCCCCCACTTAGGGTTCAGTGAGGTAGAATGCAGGAAGGATGAAATCAATGATGTCCAGTGACTCCTCTCAGCTCTGAGAGACAGTGGCAGACAGCCCATGTGACACTTGGAAAGCCAGGGGAGCACATGGAATTTTCAATTAGGCCTCGTCCACTCTCTTCTGGGCAGCAGGGCCACAAATTGGCCAGTAGCACTCGCACAGGGGGGTCTGGGTGTCAGCCTGAAGGCTTATCAGTTCCTGTGCTCACAGTGATTCCGTGATCTTTCCCCATTGGCCTGAGAGCGGCGAGGTGGCTGCTCTTCTCCCCGCTCTTTCCCTCCCCCCTCCCCACCATATATATACACACATTGCATCCCTTCAATAAAGAAAGGTGTTTTCTCACCTTCGGGTCTGAAGAGGCCAAAGCAAAGGATAAGGGGCATCAGGGTAGAGGTCCCCATCTGAGCAAAAACACTGGCCTGGCTTTCTCGGAGGCTGCTTCTTAGCCGTTTGGTACCCCTCAGCCTGCCTGGCCTGGCGCCTGGAGACAGGTACTTGGGACAGGTGAGCTGCATCAACACTGCAGAAAGAAGGCAGTGAGCCAGCCATTAGGTGGCTTTGTGCTTCCTCTTTCTCTTTTGATTCCTACAGAATCTAATAAGCCACTTTGATCTCCCCTTCCACATGTCCACTTTCTATCTGTGTCTAAAAGTCTCTTCTTGATAGGGCATTTGGGGGGTATAAGAAGGAATACCTCTGGCAGCCTTGGAGCCAGCCTGCCTAAGTCTGAATCCTGACTTCCCTCCTACTGTGTGGCCTTGAGCAGGTTATTTAACCTCTCTGTCTCCAGTTTGATATGCAAAGTGGGGATAATACAGGACCTGTCCCACCAGATTGTGAGGGCTAAATGGGCTCTGTGCCTGGCATGTGCGAGTGTCTGCTGTTATTAGTATGTTTTTTCTCATTGCTTTTATTACTTTTGCACAGTATATTGAAGTTGAACCTTTTAAGAAAGAGCCAGGGGAATCGCACCAGCCTTGGAGAAAAATCATTTGCCTCATTTGCACTTTCTCCACCCGGGTGAGGTGTGGTCTTACACGGGAGAGCTGGGGTCTGCGGGCTCGCTTGCCCAGGCTGGGTGTCCGTTTGCTGGGTTAGGACACACCCTCTTGCTGTCCACATTCTTGGGGGCCACACCAAAGCCGATTTGGAAGTCTGCAACCCAGAGGGACCTTTGAAACACTGTCGCCACCGGAGTTCCGTGTATAGCATGTCGAGTAAGCACGTACTTTGTCACCCTCTGACATGACCTCAGGGTTACTTTCCGAGGCTGTTGACAAATTTTTAGACATCCCAGTTTTATCAGCGGAAACCTTGAAGAGTGACAGATGGTTCTTGGAAGAGTTGGTACCCCCTATAAAATGTCAGCTGGCTCATCTATAACCCGGCGATGTCCAGGCCTAAGCCGCGCTATCAACATGCTCTATAGATAACTCACCCTCATGATGCTCCGCTCTCCCCCAAGTGCTTTGTGCAGCTGTTCTGGTTGAAGACCCAGTTGACATCTGTAATAGATATCAAATGGAGAGCCTCTTACTTTATCACTCCCTGTGTTTCAACACCGGCGGTCCCCGTGGGCTGTTGGAAACAGGCGGCCGCACGTTATGGGAAAGGTGACTCACTGAGCCCTGTGCCCTGAGGACATTATTAAGTGCTGGGGAACCTTGTTAGCTCATAAAGTTGGTTCAAGCCAATTATTGCCGGGTGACCGTTACCACTGCCAGGAATGTGAGTCTCTTAAATTCTTGCCCATAAAGCCGATCTCCCCAGTACATTATATCATAGAGCGCGCCTTCTGATCTGGCTGCGGCCGTGTCCCACCGGCTGCAAAGACTAAACATTGCATTTGCTGCTCAATATTGGTTATCCTTCAGTGCTTCCTGGAGGCAGTGAGACAGCTATTTATAGATTTACGTTCTGTCTCTCTAGTTCAGCACAGTCAGTTTTGACACACTGTCCCAGTAATCTGATCAGCCATGCTGCTTTTAAATGAAGGTCTAGGCCTTGGCCTCTGCAGAGAGGGTGACAGCTGTCAGATACAGATAGCAGGCTACAGATCCTGCTGCTAAACCCTCTCATTCATCCCTGTTACAGATCATTGACCACAGCGTGAAGCCCTGCTTTACAGTCCGCCGATTAGTTGGCAAGAGATCTACATACTGTATTAGCAAGGTCAGCCCCCGAGATAAAGGCGAAGACTTAAACCCCTGCTCTATTTTTAAACCAGTGGCCATTTGTTAAAGCTGGTTATTTTGGTGCATGTCTCTCTTCCTTCCTTTCTTTTTTTTTTTTCTCCTTTTTTTCCCCCTCAAAACAAAAGATACTTGTCAAAACCCTGCATGAGAGTAAGATGATTGAAATGAGATGTTTCAAACCTGAGAAGGGTGCCATCCTTCTCAGAAACTCACCCAGTCACTGTGGCGTAGAAAACAACCTTAGCCAGGCTCATTCCTTGCTTGGAGCTTGCAGCCTGGGGTCCCAGCTGAATGTGTGCCTGTGTGAGTTCTCTCTGGCCATGAATGTGGATGGTTTAAGCCATCTGGCCGGGAGAACGCTGAGTTACAGCTCAGACCAGAGTTAAAGCCCCGCTCCTTCCTAAATGAGGTGGATGGTCCTCCTCAGCACAGGTGATTGGGCCCATCTGGCAGGTTTTCCCTTCTCCAGGGCCCGCCCTCCCCAGCATCTTGGCACTGGGTCCTGTGGAGCCTGGCATGGGTCAGCATGCCTGTCAGACCCGCATAAGGAGAGCTCGTCGCCCAGGAAACCTCTCGTTGTAAACATGATTCATTGACTTCCTCGTGTCCAGTGAACATCCCTCTGCTCTAAAATCAACACAAACGACCAAAACCTCCACCTTATCTTCACCCACATGAACGTCTGAATACCAGATCTTGAACCCCACTTCATCCTCAAACCACTCTCCTCACTGCTTCCACCGCTCCTGCTCCTCCACTCCCCCTGAGTGGTCCTTTACCTCCCCAACAGCCCCTACCCCCTTCTATGTCTTCCCCTACGGCCTCATTTTTCCACCACGTGGATCTGCTGGAGTCCCGTCCTTTCCACCTTTGTCCCCTCCCTCTCTTCTGTGAACTTGTCGCATGCATTCCCTTCTCCTGTCTGATCTTTCCGCTTTCACTCTCTACTTTTTGTTGCCTTAGGACCCAGTTCAGTTTCCTCAGGACCCAGGGGCACTGAAGGGCCTTGCACATGGGTCTCAGTCTACCATCGCGTCGTGTTGCTCCTGTTGTATTTCTTCTCCCGTCCCCAGGGCCTCCTGCACGCATTTACTGCACGCACTCTGCACCTCTGGGCTTTTTGCTGCTTCTGCTCCTCTGTCACCCTGGAGAAGTGTTGGAAGGACACGGCTTCGCGTGCCTAGAGCACACACTCAAGAGGATGACGGCAAGAATGCAAGTCAATGTGTGGCATTGTTACCAGTGTTGAGCCAAACCCGTTGAACCAAAGGGCCGTACACAGGAGCGGAAAGAGGTTAGGTCTGGCCACAAGCAAACCTGAGGTTGAGGACTTACTAGAAGTAGAACGTTAGGCAAGTTAGTCTGAGACTTGAATTTGTCATCTATAAAATGAGGTAAATACCAACTTCAGAGATTCTTGAGAGGCGTAGAGAAGAATGGAAGGGAAGTGCTGACAGGTAGAAGTGTGGCAGCTGTTGGTTACCACACTGTGTCCCGCAGCACTCACTGTAGCCCTCCACCCTGTGCACTGTCCCGTTTGCTGTAGGGAGGCTACAGGTAGGGCTGTTTTGGTGGAAGAGAGAAGGCTGGGAGTTACATACACTCCACTGGTCTCCTGACTTTTCACTGTAATAAATCAGATGTTTTAACAGACGTTGGCCTACAAAAGGTGTTGCACCGACATTCTCAGCTTCCTGCTCAGGGATTCAGTGGCGGAAACTGGGCTTCCACAGCTCTGCTTCAAACTAGAGCTGGGAAGCTAGTCTGTCTGAAGGAGCTTGGGGAAATCTCAGCGGATGCTGTGTTACGTGCGAGTGGAGGTGTGTCAGCCCTGGGAACTCCACAGGCCTCGCCCCACACTCCCAGTGCACTCACACCTCTGGGGCTGACGCAGCAGCCGCAAGCACATGGTTCCTCCCTCTTGCAAGCCATGTGAGGTGGGATTTGGACAGGCTCTGACCCTGTCAGTTCTCA
>PVJC01001368.1:29702-30945 GCA_004026665.1 Murina feae
CCAGAGCCTTAACTTTGACTACATTCTGCTTTGGAATGGCACCACTGCATGTTGTTGTCTTTATGAAGACGCTCAAGAGAAATAATACTCCAGTTAGAGAGTCAGAAATAGTTGAGCTTCTCCTGAACAGTTGGTTCCTGCTTACCCGTGGCCCCAGGAACTAACTGTGCAGTGACTAGGGTTCCCTGTGCACAGTGGCTGCCCAAAGCCCACCTGTTATAAATAAGTGGCAAGTGACTGGCAGACAAAGCTCATTCCTACCTCTACTGTGCACACCTACTTTATTCTTCCTTCTCATCTACCAGTAGTTTCATTTTCTTTTCTTTTCATTATCTTTTGAAGTGACCTTAAATCCTTCTCGGTCCAGGGCAGTGTGATCCCGCACATTACCTATTCCCAGTCTCAGCTGTGTAATTGGTAAATTGATATTGACTTGTCTGAGACTTTTGGCACTTTGGGCCTATCAACGAGGTTGATATGCAGTTGATGTGTAGCCACAACCCTAGTGAGACTTAGTTACTTAGTCCCAGGGCATGTATCCTTTGGCTGTGGAGACTCTCAGGTTTGGTAGTCCTTGTTGTTCCCATCATTGGAACCATGAATACAACTTACTAAGTCATGCGTTTCATTCTTACCCTCTCTGGCAAGCTTATAAAACATTTTTGCCCATATATGTTTTTTCCTCAATGGACTCTCAGTAGGAGATGAGCATAATTTCCAGAAGTTATCCTAAAAATTTAGAGCTAAAAGGACCTTGAAGCTCTTCTATTCTGGCTGGCAGATAGGTTTCAATTGCCCTGCTATCTCTGGACTACTAGATAGCAGCTGCCTAGAGTAGTGTGTTAAGGATTGTGGGCCAAGAAGGAATAAAAGGCTGCATTGATTAGTAATGTCTGCTCTGAGTAAGGCATGAAGGAGAGGCAGTCTCACATTGATTAGTGATGTCTGCTTTGAGTAAGGCATGGAGGAGAGGAAGTCTGAGATTGATTGGTGATGTTTGCTATGAGTAAAGCAAGAGGTGAGTCAGTCTGTGCACTACACACTGTCAGCCCCCAGGCCCTTCATTTGACCAATGGCCTTACCTGAGATGGACATAGCACTAGAAACCAGGTGTTCTCATTCCAATTCCAGGGCTCTTTTTATCCCATCTTGCTGAAGTAATTCTTCTTCCAACTACAAAGTTTGTAAGCTATAGCACTGGAAAATTAGGCTACTTCTAGATTTGCCATCTTAACTAATAAAA
>PVJC01001368.1:31045-85395 GCA_004026665.1 Murina feae
CACTACACCTAAGCCACACCCACCAGCCAATCACCATGCCCACCAGCCAAGATGGCGGCTGGCAGCCATGGAGCTGGAACAAGCAGGAGGCTTGCCCCAGCAATGGAGGAAGCTAAGGTTCCCACCTGCCTTGGCTGGCTGTGGCCTCCACTCAAGGCAACAAAGTTTCAATTATAGAAGATAAATAAATCCCAGAGACCTGCTTCCAGCCACGCTTGCTGGGAGCTTGGGTGGCTGGGGGCCTTGGCAAGCCTGCAAACAGCCATCAGCCCCTCACCCATGCTGGCCAGGCACCCCAGCGGGACCCCCACCCTGATCCGGGACACCCATCAGAGCCACCCAGCTGGCCTCCACCCATGCACCAGGCCTCTATCCTATATAATAAAATTGTAATATGCAAATTTACCCTAACAGCAGAACCACTGGGAATGATTGGTCACTATGACATACACTGACCACCAGGGTGCAGATGCTCAATGCAAGAGCTGCCTCTGGTGGTCAGTGTGCACTCCCACAGGGGGAGCTCTGCTCAGCCACAAGCCAGGCTGACGGCTGCCAGTACAGCGGTGGTGGTGGGAGCCTCCCCTGCCTCCTCAGCAGCACTAAGGATGTCCGACTGCAGCTTAGGCCTGCTCCCTGCTGGCAAGTGGACATCCCCCAAAGACCCCAGTGTTGCCAGAGGGATGTATGACTGCCAGCTTAGGCCCGGTCCCCCAGGGAGCGGGCCTAAGCCAGCAGGTGGACATCTCCCAAGGGGTCCCAAATTGCGAAAGGGCACAGGCCGGGCTGAGAGTCCTCCCCCTCTCCCCCCCGAGTGCACAAATTTTTGTGCACTGGACCTCTACTAAAATATAAAACAGGACCCACTTCTTCAATCCTTTTCCCAGTTTTTGGTAGAGTTAGAAACAGGGCCATTCTGTGATCAGACTTAACCAAACTGACCTTGTCTGCAGCTAGCCAATTACCTTCAATCTGTCTTTTAAAATAAAGTCTTTCTCTTTTATTGAGAAATAGCCTCCGGTGAGTTCTTCTACCCTGTGTACTTCTCTGGTGAAAGATGTTGTGGCCAAAAACAAATGAACAAGTTTAAGACTAATAATGTATATTCTCTTTAAAAAAAATAAAATAAAATAAGATAGGGGAGGAGCATTTTAGAAAAAACAAATTTGGCACCTTTGCTGTCTGAATACTCAATGCCGATAAAAGTCACATTCGCAAATATTAATCCTCTCAAGTAGTCATCCAGGTGAAACTGAGATGAACCGTTTGGCTCTAAAGGATTTCCTTGATACAGTGGAATTCTTTTCCCTAAATAATTTGCTCTTAAGCATTGGTGCTGCCTTTTTTTTTTTTCTTCTTTGTCTTAGCCCATCACAAATCAAGTTAGCAGTCTTATTCACATATTTGTTGATAGACATTCCATAGCATCTTCCCACGTGTTGGAGACATGAGTTTCAAGCCTCACTTGTCCAGGGACAGGACAGCACATTTAATAAATCATTTTCCAGGCTTTTCTTCCAGTTGTCTCACCGCTCTCACCTGACATGAGTCAAGCTATTTTCTGTGATGGGATCCATCTTGTAGGGCTTTCTGCGTTCAGGCTAAGTGATTGAAGTCACAGTTTCCTGATTTAGTGCCTCATTTGTCATTTTGTTGAAGAGAGGTTTTTGGACCCACTTAGTTGGAAGATTGGCTGTAGTGGGAACTGGGGGAGAACCTGCCCCTAAGCCACCATTTCTTTCCCCTTCGAACATGATTCATAATCAGCCTGGAAGAAGCCAGAAGAAAAAAGAGGGTAACCAGGGGCCCTGAGAAGCAGGCCGTAGTGAGCGTAGATTGCATTAGCAGGACAGACGCAGAGAAGCCTTCCTGCCAGGAGATGGGCCCCTGGGAAGCAGCCATTTCAGTGCCCTGGGGTCCCCCACAGAGGGCCTTCTGAAATAGCCAGCACATGCCTGGTGGGACCATGCTTCTCTAAAATGTACTGGCCATCGAAGCATTTTTCCAGCTTTTAGCTGCCGGCAGCCTAGCGCCAATTAGAGAGCACATAGTTGACAGTGTCAATCTCGAGGCTCCTGAAAACAGCCTAGTTTCAGAGCTGGGAGCCAAGCTGGTTTCCTGCTGACCTTAAACTATGCAGATATGCCCTGGGCAGGTGTGCTGCTGAATGGGAATGGGATGGGTGTTAATGCCTCTGGCATAAGGTGACCAGATTTTAACATTGGTAAAGCGGGACACCATTGATGCGGGGGGGGGGGGGGGGGGGGGGTTTTTTTTTTTTTTAATTACTTAAAATATTACAAAGAGTAGTACATATGTCTCTTTCCAAAAATCGGGACTTTTTTAAAATGCCACGGGACTGTCCTGCCAAAAGTGGGACGTCTGGTCACCTTATTCTGGCACCATCGACATTCCAGGAGGGAGCTTCCTGTCTGACCTCCCCTCGCCAGGTACTGCGTTTCCTGTTAGTTCTTTGGGCAGGAAGTCAGGTCAAAAAGGTGGATGAAGTAGGTCAGAGAGAGGCCATCTCTAAAGGGGAGGGGACAACTAATCTTTCCTGGGAGGAATTCTCTCCTGTGGAAAGGGTTCTGAGTTAGGCTGAGGGTACAAGCCCTGCCTCTGAAGGTGCTCAGGCCACTGGGGCTACAACTGGGAGCTCTGTTGTCTCCCATTTGCTCTCCAGCCGAACACACCAGATTCCCTGTACAATTGCTGGGGTGTGCAGGGAGAGTCAGGTTATTTCTTTAATTGCAAAATAAATTTCTTCTTCAGACAATGGGAACATTAAAACCTTCAAGGCAAATGAGAGAGCAAATAGATGTCCCAGTGTCTAGGCCTAACACAGGAGTTTTACCTGTGATTAATATGTCACCACAGGATCTATGGCAAAGCTTCAAGGAGCCCAGAAATTCCAGCACTTAAAATTTTGCTTATCTGGGTGCTTGTACGTTTGCCTCAGAAGACGGTCCAAAGCTTTCATCGGGTTTTCGAGAGGACCTGTAACAATAAAAACGTCAAGATTCACTGGGCTGGCAGAGACCAAATACACACACGTTGCCTTTGAGAGGCCTTCTGTTTGGTATCCACGGATTTGCTAACCTTGCTGACCCCTTTCTCCCCAAGAACTGGAGCCTGCACAGGCCAACCTTGGTGCCAGGAGCCATGTGTTCATTCATCCCACGTGTGTAAGAAACCTTACACCTTTGTTTAGGCAACTTTCTCATATGATGTGGTTGACATGTTTTTTAAGCTCTTATCTTCTATATTGTTCAGACAGTTAAAATGTGTCTATTTTAAAGTTCTCCGTTCCAGTTTTTCATCACTGGTCAAAGGCAGGGCCACAGTGGAGCTTTGACTTGTCCATAGTGATGTTTGCTTTTCCCTAAGATCGTGTAATCAGAGTTTCAGAATGTATCTCACTCAACCCACCTTCTCTATCAGGTATGCCCACCGAAGGCAAGTAGCTTTCTCGGGGCCACACATCTAGTTGGTAGTAGAGGCAATGAGTTATTTCCTTCTCTCTTCTTACTGAAGAAAGGATGTTGTAGAATCAATTAAGTTTCCAAAGTTGAGGGTTTTCTTTGTGGTTAACAAAAGAAGGCCCACGGTGGTTAAGTGAAAATCTCACGGAAGTCCATCTTCTCAGCCTTTCCCGAATCTGTATCCTTTCCCCCAGCCCTTTCCTCTTCCTTCTCCCCCACCTACCTTCTCTTTCTACTCCAGCTGAGAGTACAGAGCACCCCCTGAGCCTGCGGGGGCTGCCCCTGGGCCTCCAGAAGCAGCATTCCAGACTCCGGGGTTGCACACAGAATGTACATCTACTCTTGCTTTAAATGATCCGTCCCCTCACCATGCTGCCCAAAGAGATAGGAAGGACGGGGAGGGAGAGCACCCGGTCTTTCTTCCAGGGAGACGTGGCTCTTGCTCCCCAGGACTCCAGTACAGGAGCCTCTTGTTATCGGGCAGAAGGCTGCGTTTGGGGAGAGGGTGGGTTTTGTTCATGAATTGCTGTTAGTTTCCCTTCTTCTTCATTGTTCCGGGTTGCTTTTAGAAACTGTGTGTCTGCTTTTGACCCGGACCTTCTATAGGGTCAGAGATGTGTCCACAGAGAGCCCCTTTCTTACGAATAAGAACCCCTTTCACCTTCGTTCAGATTGTCCCCCTGTGCTGCTGCCTTAAAACAAAACACCCTGTTGTATATAGAACCTAGATTATGTCCCTATAAAGTGAATATGTAACGACTCCCTCGTGAGCTTAGTAAAAGTATGTCTAGACAACTTTTTCTGGCTTTCCCTCCCAAACCAATTTGGGTTAAAAATAGGGAAGGATTTGTTTTAATACAGTGCAGTACTGTATTTTTAACCTCTTGTCCAACTGCATATGGCCTGCTTAAGTTTTATTTAGAGAAAGCGTGTAACTTCTAAGCCGGCTCCCTCAGGCCCTGGGCCGGCCCTGGCTGGCTTCCGGCGGCCAGTGAGCCGGCTCCAGGAGCCAGTGGCAGGAAGCTCAGGCAGAGGGAAGCACTTAATTAGTATCCAAATTTCCCCCCTTAAGTCTTACGGTCAGATATCCCAGAGATTATATTTTTAGCAGCCACTTTAAAGAGACTGGGGAGATTAATTTAAAATTGATAATCGCATGGCAGCACCACAGCTTAACAAGCTCAAGGTCTGCCTCTGAGCTGGCTGCGGCTCTCAGGGGATCCAGTTCAATTCTCTTTGCTGCCAGTAGAAATCAGGAATCACAACCACAGTGATTAGCAGTGAATTCCCTGATCTCCATGCCCTGGACAGGCAGGCCGAGGGAGAGGGGCCTGTTTTCTTGGTAGCCAATCATTAACTCCTTCAGTGGAGGGGCGGGCAGCATAGGAAGAATTGGTGGGTATAACCCACACCTTTACAAAAGCTGCCTGGGTAATCCCGCCTCATTGCCTCATGGGGTCTAGGAGCCACCGCTTTGGGGAGGTGGGGCCTGGGTGGTGAGTGGCAGAGAAAGAGCCTCTCTGGACCCAAAGTCACCCTTCAGCCATGTGATCACTGACACCTGTGTCCACCCGTGGCCTCCGCTTCCGTGGCACCCGGCACCTCTGTAAGCTGGGAGAGCCTTTCTCTGTAAAAGAAGAAGCAGAAGCTCCTGCTTTCGGCTGCTCTTCCAGCCTTTATTATTAAAAAAAGAAATGGCCTCTGGCCACCAGGAGGACAATTGTGGGTAGTATTGTAGAGCAGTAAGCAGTGTTAATGAGCTGCAGGATATCAGACACAAAAAGAAAATATTTTCCCTGCGGACCAAACAAAATTAATTTTAAAAATTAATGTAAACCACTAATGCTGCAAGTGCCTTCATTAAATTATGGGACTGTGACATGTACAATGCCATATTTCCACCGTTGAATTTGTTATCTAAGAGGCGCTCATTGTTTGTTACGGTGTGAAAAGCTGTTTTCCTCCAGATAAGCGTGTTCATTGGTAACCTGGATCCCTGCCACCACCCCGTTCTCCACACCAAAGCAATGTCTTGTGTCATAAATGCAGACAGATGCGCTGCATTTAATATCAGAAATGTAAATCAGAGGCGTCCAGCCTGGTTTTAAATGGCTTCGGTCTTCCCCAGGATGCAATCCAGGGGAAAGATTCTTCCCTCTGCCACTTCTGGCACCGCTGCTTCGGCAGACAGGCCCTGAAAGAGGCTGATAATTACTAAACAAAGTGCCTGCTTTCCACGGAGGTCCAGGGATCGCTCTGTCATTAGACCGGATTTATTTCTAGGGCTTCATTCACGCTGTGACAGCCTGGGATTGATAAACTCTGTGTTTTAATTTCAGGCAGAAATGAAACTGGTCAAATGCAATTTGGGAAGGGAACAACCTTGATAAAACGGCTGTGCATCTTAATGCCTCCGCACAGGCCCAGGGTGAGGAGGCATTTGGGTGGCGTTCTGAGACTCAGCCAGCAGACAGAGCACGTAGCCAGACTGGAGGCGGTGCTGGGGCAGGCGGGGAAGCAGGTATAGTGCGGGCATATGGCATCCTACCAGGGACAGGCCCTTTCTTCCTGGTTTGTGATAAAGGCGTTGCCTCTGCAAAAGGGCGAGGGCAGGCGTGTCCTGCGGGCAAAGGCGAAACCCAGCATGTGCCCTGGCGGCTCCTGCTGGTGCTGGTGCTGGTGCTTGGCTCTGGGGTCAGCATTTCAGACACGTTTGCAGGCTACTGCCCAGGGAGTCGCACTGACCTGGCCCAACCCAAAGAGCATGTGAGTTCTCACTGTGCCTGCACAGTTTGCTTCTCAACATGTTGAATAAGCTCGGCTCAAAATTTTTTCCCAAAAGGAAGCCAAAATCACTGAGTCCTCGGATACTCTTTTTGGTTTCTGTTTACTTACTTAGCATATAGCAAATTCAGCACCAATTCACATCTGAGGGTGCATCAGTAACCACTGAGGGCCCAGAGAAAACCTGATTAGCAGCAAGCTCATTTCCATAGAAACAGGATAATTAAGATGCTGTGTGAAAAAGCATTGGAGAGCCCTGACCAGTCAGCTTTTGGGGGTCCTGCAGGGGGCAGCCCATCCCTGCCCTGATCTGGAAACAGCTGAGGTGACACTCAGGAGGGATGTTCTAGTGCTCTGGGGGGCTCTGGGGAGCTGTTGAGATTTTACTGGGCTCTGGGCACTTACAACACAGGCCTGTAACCACAGCCAGGAGGGTGGTCAGGGCCCCACCCCTCTCCTTCCAGAGTCCCCACTTCACTCTTAGGAAGCTGGTGTGTTCATTAATGACTTACTGCTAAAAAAGACACAAACTAACTGACTCATTCAAACAGGCCCAGCAGGTACTTGTGGCTAAAGGCATCTAACCAGTCACGCTAATCACATACTGTATTAGAGCAGGAACTGACCTGTCATCACTGAGAGGGTCATAGGTCTGGTTTGCCTGGGACAGTCCCCGTTGACGTGTGGTGTAGTTTTAACAGCACCCCTCTCACTCTGAAAAGCACCTCGTGAGTGCTGCATGGTACAGTCACCCTCGCTGCCACCCACAACCTGGCCAGTTTGCTTAAGGCAAACAACAAACCATCATGGGCCCAGCGAATCAGGATCTTTTGTTTAAAAGTTGTAGGACATACGCTGAGCAAAATGAGCCAAATAAAGTTTAAAAACCCACAGAACAATACCAGACAATGTGTGTGTGTGTGTGTGTGTGTGTGTGTACATCAAAGGTATAAATGCATGCTATGCACAATAAATAGGAAATGAGTGGTAGTATCTTTCCATGAGGACGTATTTGATGTATATCTTTCTTAAGCTGGGTGGTGGCTATAGGTTTTTCTTATATATATATTCTTATGTAATCCTTTGTTTTCTTGTAGGCAGATGTATTTCATAATTTGAAAATAAAGTTTAAAATAGCTTTCAAGATAATTATGATTGCATGAAGGTGTGTGTGTGTGTGTGTGTGTGTAGTGAAGGAGGAGATTACATTTAGGGCCAAGCATCTCAAGCATCGCTGTTTGCTGCTAGAGAGGCCATCATTGGGAGCATGAATGAAGCTATGCATTTTGTCTCAAGAACACTGATAGGTAGGGGGACTCCAGGAAGAGGTGTGGTGTGACTGGCTCGTGGGCCTGCCCTGGTACCTGGCACCGATGTTTCTAGGACTCAGAACTAAGGGTTGCATCCCAGACTCTGGTATGAGAAAGCTAGCAGCTCGCATCAGGTGGATTTGCCGCCGTAGACTGCTATTCAGCCACATTCTATTGCAGGTTGACATTTACTGTTGTGCCCTTGCGGTCAGCACCTGTCCGCTGATTTCCATAATTCCCGTTCTCTTCTCAGTCCAACAATTGCAATAACTCAGTCCATTCTCCCACTGCTTACAGTAAAGAGGGAGATGCACAAAGAGAAGTAGGGGAAACCGGAAAACTTTGTGCTGAGCCCAGGAAGCAGCATGCTGAGATCTGAGGGACTCCTCCTAGTCGGTGAGTCCTGGGGAGGCTGTGTTTCTGCCCTGGAGACTGTTCTTCGGCTTGTAGCATCCCTGCAAACATCATAACTGCATCTCATCCTGATCTCATCCAGAGATGGATTCTAGGAAGAAAGGATCCGTGCACCTTTCCCCCCATTATTTTTGCAGCTTTACGGTTGATGGGCATTTTCAGGTATATTTCTGGACTCTATGTCTGCAGGTAGAGGTAGAATTCCAGCCACACTGACTAGGTTATGAGAGTGGCCAGGAATGGCTAAAATGGCCCCAGAATGAGACAGGCCCCTTCCACATGGGAATGGATTTGTCAGAAAGAAATGAGACCACAGAGAGAGTCATGAGAACCTGATGCCCCTCTCTCTCTCTGTCCATTGTGATGTACGTTAGCACTGTTTCACCAGGCAGGTGGGCATTGGCAAGCAGGTGATGTGGGTGTTTTATCTTGGGGCCCCTGGTTCAGTGATCTGCAGGCAGCAAGTGATTAGTATGAGCCTCTTGACCATAGCACCATAGTCCCCTTTACCGAGCATCCACCACTGAGGGCCAGGCCCTCCGGGAATGCACTTTATGTGGCTTTTCACTGTCACTCCTTACCACCACCCCCTGAAGTAGGGATTTGGAGAGTCATGTGAAATTGCCACTTTTGTATGTCAAAACCAGGCCAGTGTTGGCAATTTTATGTGACTTCATCTCATCATCTTTTTTTAAAGAAAACAAATATCAGCAACTTTCTGTTCAGTCTGATAATCTTCTAGTCTTACAAATGGCAAAATTCAGATGCTGAAACTTGCTCAAAGTCACCCAGCCAGCAGGCGACAGAGCTGGAACCAGTTCGTCCCACTCCAGGACTCCGCACTGAACCTCCGCAGGCTGCTGCCTCCTGAGTGGATGGCGAAGGCGGGGTTTCACGGCCGAGGTGTTGACGTCGGTTCTTGCACACCACCGCCTGCTTGCTCTGAGGTCAGAGATGGCTGGTCAGCTGAACCAAACGTTCCCTGGAGTCGCGGGCTATGCTCACGACGCTCTGTTGAGAAAGAATGAGATGCAGTGAGCACACCAGAACTCTGAGAGATGGAAAATCTCTCTTTAGGGGCTCTGCTGCCCTCTCCAGCAAGGAAAGGAGTCAGTGTGGTGCCAGCTGAGGTGTTCCCAGCAGGACTGGCCCAGTCAATGGAAGCCTTCCATGCTGAGCCAATCAAGAGAGACCTGGGCAAAAAATCAGACTCCTTCCTGCCCTGGAAACTCATGCCTGGAATCTGTAATTCATTGGTTAAATTGAGTGTGCCCCTGGTGGGTTAATGGGGGGAGAGGGGGTACATAGGGAAGAGAGAGGGAGCTGCAGTGCATCAAATTTCTAGCATCAGAGTCCAGTCGGGAAGAAGGAACAGGGCTGTGAACTTTATGCTTCCTGCAAAGAGAAACCAGCAGGAAAGGTTTTAGGAAACTGATGAGCTGGTGGAAGGTGCTAGAACAATGGCGGAAGTGGCAGGGCCCCCAGGGGCTGAATGAAACACAGTTCTGCTATTGCCTTTCAACGAGACTGAATAAAGTTTTGGAATTTTTATGGGACTTGTAGCCATTTTTAAACTTTCATTTTTCATAATGTCACAGATAATCTCTTTATCTATTATCTACTGGCTCTTTTCTGAGAGGCATTTGCATCAAATAGTGCTGCGTGGATCATGACAGTGGATCATGACAGTCTAGCGGGGAAAGCCGCTGGAAAGGAAAGGTTATTCCCTCCCTCTGCTTTCACTGGCTTTGTTCTTGAATCTCACACATTTTTTTTTTTTTTACATCTGAATTCGGGTATTTCTGGAGTTTTTCTTTAGAAACTCTTCCATTCTGAGATCTAAGCGTATTCAGACTCCAATCTGTATATGAGGGGATACAAAGCCTGTTCACTGAAAGGGAAGCATCTACTTTGAAACATTTGTTGGACGCCCCATGTCCTCCCAAATCCCTTCAGAGCATTTCCCACAGAGGCAGCCATGGTAAAAAGGCGGGCACTTCACCAAGCGGGGCCCTTTCCTCGCTGCCCTCCCAGGGGTGGGTAAGCAGCAGCAGGGACTAGGAGCCAACCCACCTCTCCCACCAGCACAGGAGTGGGTCTGGAGGATGGCTTTCCTTTCACCCCACCTCCCTGGAGGGAAAGGGGGTAATAAATGAGGGCTCTCTGGGGCCTGGACAGAGCCTGAGTGGGAACCAAGGAACAGCCTAGGCTCACAGGGAGGGGAATCAAAAGCCAGCCGTTTACGTGCAAAACCCCATTGGAAAAATGACCTAGAAAGTGGTGGGGAGATGAGTGATCGCTTCTGTTCAGTGTCATGGCTGAGCTCACTGGCCCCGCGCCCCCCCCCCCCTCCCGGGGGCTCTAGGACGGACATGTGTTGTTCTCAGGCTTCCCTGACAAAGCCTCTCACAGAAGCCTCTCCTCTTCCCCTCCGCTCCCTCCTCTGCTGCTCCCAGACAGGACACCCCTCGCACAGAGCCCAGAACATTTCTTTCTTTCCCCAAAGGAGTGCGAGCTGTCTGCAGAGGCCAGGCCCAGGACACCCACCGAGGCTGATCTCTGCACTCAGGTTCACAGAGGTCTCCCAGAACAGTGGTCCAGGGCTCGTTATGATAAGGGAACCAGGGATCAAAGAGGTACTCAGCCCCCGCTAGCTGGAGGGCAGTTCTTCGTAGCCTTTGAGGGTCATTTTGGAGTCCTGCTCTCACCCTCGCAAAGGCCTGTGGGGAGGTGACGCCGCCTTCCCTGTCCAGGACACTGCGACGCAGGCAGGGGAAGCGATTTGCCAATTTCATGGGGCTGATGGCTGAGTGGCCTCAGAACTGAGATCTTTCTGAGCCTCAATTCCTTGTTTCTACCCACTCTTTAGATAGAAAGGCAGAAGTGATTGCAGCTGCCGTGAGCATTTGCTTTGAAGGGAAGGCCACTGCCTGACTAGCAAGTCATTTCCTTGTCCCTGAGCTTGTCTCTCCAGACCTCTGATGGGTCAGCAGACTTCTGCATCTTTGTGACTGGAAAGAAATTCCTGTTAAGTCATAAATACACTAGGAGTCCTTGTGACTAAACACACAAGAGTATTCTCTCCTTGGGCAGGGAAAGCTCCCAGGATGTGGCAGGAATGCAGAAACAGCGTCTGAGTATCAGCTACTCATAACAGCTTGCCTGGTTGTAACAAACATGCCTGTAGCTGGGAACTGAGAACTAGAACGGGGTTTGGTACCATGCAGCTTTCCTTATTTAGTGGGGCTTTTCTGTGTGAGCTCTTTGAGTTCCATTTCATTGTATAGACATTTACTACACTTCCCCTATGCAGACTGTGTGCTTTAAACAAAACAAAACTGTATTTGACTTGCTCCAGTTAAAGGGAATTACAGTTAATGTTTCGTCACCTAGATTCACAAACTCACCCGTTACAGATTGGCGGCTTGGGGTGGCAGAAGGACACTGAGCTGGGACTCAGAGGCACTGGTGCTAGTCCCTGTGTGCCCCCTGGCAGTGCCTCGAGTAGGGCTCTGCTTCTGTAAGGCTCAGGAATATCTGCTTTCGAGGAAATGAAGAAGGTTGGATGCTCCTGGGTGTGAGCTGGTATCAGGCTTCACCAGATGCAGTATGAGAGACCCGATTTGCGGCTGCCCGATTAGAAGCTTTTGGTTCAGGGACATGCCTTCACTGGGGATAAAAGAAAGTTCCGAGACCCACAGCAGCCCCCGCAGTGACAGGAGCCCTAGTTCCTGGAACAAGAAGACCCACTGTCTCCTGCAGCCCCGGTGCCTTCACTCATGCTCCTGAGAGCACATTCCCAGTGCACAGGTGCCTCGGGACTAGTGCTTATCTCACTTCCCTCTCCCTGGTCTGGCCTCTGAGCAGACAATCCACCATTCCCACCAAGGGAACTCAGCTTCCATCCACTCACTGGGAAGAACAGTCCTGCCTGCTTTCTTAGGTGTTGTGGGGACTAACTAGCATTTTGTGTTTAGGAAAGAAAAAGTAAGCATTGCAGATAATAGGGGGCTTGTTGACCGCCCTGCTCCCAATAATCTCCATTAATTAAGGGATGTGCTACAAATAGCATTGGACACGAATCTCTAATTCCATAATCACCAGACTAGGCTCTGGTCCTGATGCAAATGCCATAGCAGGTCGCTCGGCCTTGACCGTCGTTGAAATGCAGATATTCTGGGTAGTGCCTGCTCTCCCAAGGTCTGTGAGGGTGAGGTCCTGTAGAAACTCAGACTCTTTCACTCAAGTTCTCAATAGGGCTGGAGTGGAGCATAATAATTTGCATTTCTAGCAAATTCCTGAATGATGCTGGCCCAAGGACCATGCAATGGAAAGAAGCTATATTTTGATAGCACTGGCAGGCAGGCTGCATCCCTCCTCAGGAATGGGACAGGATGGTTCCAATGCTGAGCTTTGCACATTTAAATCCAAAACACAAGCAACCAGGCCGGGAGCCCTCGTTCCCTCTGTGCATTCCAGGATCACAGGGAGAAGCTTAGCAGTGCTCCACTCCTGGGCCTAAGGAGAGCTCTCTGCAGCTGGCTGCCTCTCTGTACCCTGCGAGCTTCCTTCCATTTCCATAGATGGAAGTTACAATGAGCGGAGTGAGTGGTAGGGGTGGGTGAGTGCGTTGACTTTGCTTAAAGATAAATATGTCCAGAACCACCAAAATGGAGTGGACAGTAAAAATGATTGCTAGCTGCAGCCAGGGCAGATGGGCAAAGCTGGCACCGAAGCAGGCCCTGCCAGGGGCCTGGTGCAATTTGGAGGAGTATCATGCTTGGCCATTTGTTCCTGGCTGGCCCTCCAGGCATTGCTCCTCTTCAGCATACTTCCTCGGTTCAGGAGCGCCGGGGTGTTGTGGCTAAAACCCAGGAATTAGGAGTTAGGGTTGGCATGCCCAACTCAGGGCAAGGAGCTTTCCGAACCATCCCAAGCCCCATCTCTTTATGTGTAAGATGGAGAGAGTACTCTCTGATTTATCAACCTCTCAGGTTGTGGGTGGACCTAATTTAAGATGACCAGACGTCCCGCTTTTGGCGGGACAGTCCCGATTTTTAACAATTTGTCCCATGGCGTTTTAAAAAAGTCCCGATTTTTTGGAAAGAATGTACGACAAGCAAGGGAACAGCGGGAGAACGGGAAGGGAATATACGGTTTTTGGCGGCCAAGCGGTCAATGGTGTCCCGCTTTACCAATGTTAAAATCTGGTCACCTTAACCGAATTGCACATGTTGGCAGTTCTGCTGTGCTGCCTGGGACTGCCCCGGAGGTCAGACTGTCTGCGAGGAAGAGAACCACAGGATAGCCTTTCTGCCCAGCCAGCGTGTTTCAGTGGCTGAGCATTGACCTATGAACCAGGAGGCCACGTTTGGATTTCCGGTCAGGCCATATGTGGGCTTGATCCCCACAGTGTGGGGTGTGTAGGAGGCAGCCAATCAATGATTCGCTCTCGTCATTGTTGTTTCTGTCTCTTTCTTCCTCTCCCTTTCTCTCCGAAATCAATTTAAAAAATCTTTTTTTTTTTAAACTGGCCTTTCCACCTCCACAGGCCCCTGCATCCTTTCCTCTTGTTTTCTCCTCCATACTGTGAAGTTGGAGTAAGTGCTTTGGTCAGAACAGCTTCTGGCTAAACAGGATTCAGCTTATTGCCAACAGGAGTATTCAGGTAGCGACTGTGCCGTCTACTAAAAACCCAAACAGCAGAGAGCCGTGCTTCCAAACCACCCGATATGGATGGGCAGTTGGTTCTGTGGTTCCAGGCAGGACAAGCACCCAGTCACGCTCCGCCCCTGGCCTCAGGTTGCTTCAGAGCTGCCTGACACCCCGGCCCTGTCGCTGCTTGTCCCTGCCTGGCCCCTACCCAGCCATCAGAACCAGCAGGCTCTGCCTCCGCGCCACACCCCGCGCCAGCGCAGGCTCGAGCTGCAGCCAATCGGCGCGAGCACTGCGGGTGACCTCCCCCGGGCCGAGAATAAATTGTCAAGTTGCCCACCGCAGGTCTCACTCATCTGGGCTAATTAGGAGAGAGCATGAGCGGCGCGGAGGCTCGGGGCGCTCCGCCGGCGCCGGCTGGGGCGAGCTGGTGGCAGGTCTCGCGCTTCCCGGGGCCCAAGCTCAGCCGCTAGAGTGCCCTCGGGAGCCGCGGCCAGCACCGTGCGGGAGGCCCCCAGGCGCCGCGACTCGGCAGCCAGCAGAGACCCCGGACAGGCTAGCCTGGTGGCGTGCCGCCCACCTTGGCCCGGGGCAGGGCTCACCGCGTCTGGGATGCCAGGAACGCAGCTCCTGCCGCCTACCTGCAGACCTAGGATGTGTGTGTCCTGGGGACTCTGAACTTCTGGAAATCCGGAGACCTCGTTGGATAGTTGTTTATTTTTTTGCGTCATCTTAAGCTAGTCTTTGGCTTTGGGATTCTCGGCTACCTGGATACACCTTTTCCTTGGTGGGTCAGTCTCCTTGCTGATCGCAGCACCAGCAGCCAACCCCCGGAGCCCCCGCCTTTAAAATCGCAGCCTGGAGCCTCCTGGGGATGGAGAAGAGGACCCAACTCCTGACCAAGTAAGGGCGCTCCCATCCCCCCTCCTTCTGATGGGCAGAAATATAATTTCATGGTAGAATTTTCATTAAGCACATTGTCTGATAGGATTGGCAATTACTAACCAGGAAAATGAGTAGCAATTAGGAGTTCGGTAATAAATGGAAGTCTATTGTCCTAATTGAGTGGAATCACTGATGGGTAATGGCAACACTGAATTCCTCAGTTTAATTAAGAGTTTATATAATTATAGTGCACTTTTTATTTCTTGGGGGAGCCATGGGGTAGGAATTAAATAACCAGTGTGATGTTTAAGAAACCCATTTAATGGAGAAGTAGCCAGTGGGTTGAGATAAATGTGGGTGCCTGCTCAAGGGATGTGAACTCACATGAATTCCTGACAAAGGGCTGTGTCCCCTTGGGTCAAGCAGGACTTTCTTTCGGCTGCTCTTCCTGCCGGCTGCAAATCTGAAATGCTGAGAAGTTACTAGGTCATGTCTGACCCTGGCACTCTGGCATCTGGTTGTTTCAAAGACAGCAGAGCTCAGCTCCCCTGCGGTGGGATTAGCCCATCGGTGTTTTCTGTAACTGCTTTCCTCATTCCCCAAGAATGAAATGAGTGGATCATTTGCGCCTGTTTTGCTGTCTTGGGATTCTGTACCAAAAATCTCCTGATTGAGCTGTTAAGTTGTAAATGCTGATAGCTGAAGGGCCGGGAGAGCTTCCTGGAAGTTATGCAGCCGCCAAGCAGAGCGCCAGGGTAGGTGTGGAATTTGCTTGAGAACTAATCTGTAATTAGAAGGATGTTATTTTCCTCTTTGGCGGTGTATTGTTTCCTGTACTATTATGTTCTCATGAAATTGTTCTCCTTGTGGGAAGCAGTGAAACTGGAGAGAAATCCTTTCTCAGAAATAATTTTCTTGTATTTTTGGTGTAAGTCCCAGGGAATCCTTTTAACCAACCCTGCATTGGGATTCCTGTTTTTGTTTCTCTGCGAAGCCCTGGCAGTTTGGGAAATCACTGGGTTTCACGTATCCTGGTGACTAATCAGCACTTCAGGTAATAATGTTTATTTGTGCCTTGACTTCTTTTTCTTGTTCACTGAGGTCTGGGTTTTTCAACAGGGTGAGCTGTCTCCCTTCTCTGGAGAACACCCATCTCACAAAGTGGGCTCCTTTAAGTTGCATTCACTCCGGTTGCCGGGGTGAAGCAGTACATCTTTTAAAACTTAATAGGGTTTAAAGTTTGCAAAGCACTTCGGAAACTTATTCATAATCCCCATAGTTAATTAGAGAAAGCAAGTAGGGAGGGACATCTGCTGTGTGTGTGTCTCTCAGCCTCAGCCCTTCCAAGTGCTCTGCAGATGCCCGGGGACACAGCAGCCAGGTGACTTGAGGGTATCCTGATGTTACTGCCCAGAATTTTAAGGATGTTAGGTAAGGCGTTTAGTTGAAGGATTCTGGTTTTCCCTTTGTGCCCAGCCCTGTTTTGTCACGACTCCATGAAAATCTAACACACCGTGCCCGTTCTTCCAGAACTGGCTTCTTGATGCAGGCTTACGTCTTTGGTTTTCTGTTTCCTTCTGTGATCACATCCTTTAAGATTTGGTTCCAAATTCCCATTCTTTTTATAATCTGCTAGGAATCTGATGTCTGACACCCACATATTTACCTAAAATCAGCTTGAACAGATAGCAAAACTGAGAGGCAGGTTGTGGGGCTCTGGGCAAGTTAGAAATAGCTTCGAGTCAACAAGCAGATTCCAGACTCTTAAGCAAATGATCCAACTTGGAAACAAGAAACAGACGGCCTACAGGCTCTTAGACTATCTGTTAGTTTGAGGGCAGAGGCACTGGAAAAGACAGCAGCCACCATCTCTACCTCTACCATTTCTCATCTTCCTTCCTACTCAGTCTTGGTTCCCTGAAGAGGTGGTGAGTGGGTATCAGTCACAACCTGTCTGCTGGTTGCACAATGCAGGTTACTCACTCTGCCTGAGCAATGCCCCGAGGCCACACTGTAACAATGGAGCGTAGAGGAGAGTAACCCTCAAGTTGTCTTGGCCCCTGCCCAAGGGGATTAGCTACTGGAAGTACCTGAAAGGCCTTGTGCAAATGCTCACCTGTAACCCAGTGCTCCTTGGCCTGGATCTCAAGGGCAGGAGGTCATAGATGCCTCTTTGTGACCCATAAAATGCGATACCAATCTCCATTTCCACTTGACCCCAGTGGTTCATAGAACTCTTCCCATCCTGGGCTCAGGAGAGTACTTCAAGGTCATAGAGGCCCTTGCTTCTCGGAGTGTGGGCCATGGATCTGCAGCATCGAATCACCTCGGAGCTTGTCAGCAGTGCTGGGCCTCAGATGTGTCTCCTTTGAACAGTATCCACAGGTGGTTTGTAAGCGTTGTGACTGGTGGGGTTCTCCATGATGCAGGCTCTGCGATAGAGTCTGGCAAACAGAGTATGTATCCAGGAGTGCATGCAGGTTCAGCACCTGTGGGTGGGAGGAGGCAGATAGGCAGAGGTGAGAAGTTAAGCTGCCACTCAGTCCCAGGGACAGGCTGCAGGACCCCCCAAGGAGCTACAGAGTTGTCCCATGTTGGGCAACGATGGCCAGGCCTGGACACGTCCTGGACACTCCTTGCACCTGGGCAACAAGTCCTCACTGGGCAGTGCTCACCACCCACCGTGGAGTAGGGAGAAGCCCCGCTCCAAGCCGAGGCTTCTCAAAACAGGGCTCGGGACCAGCAGCACCTTCACACAGGGGACTTGGTGAGACGCAGGTTCCCGAGTCTCACCCCAGATCAGCTGAACCAAAAGCAGCAGGAGTGGCACCCGGAAACTCACATGCAAACACGTTCCTCCAGGTGACAGTTCAGGTCTGAGAACCACTGCTCTAGGACAGCTTTTTTATTATTGTTCAAACATTTTGAAAAAATCTTTATTGTTGAAAGTATTACATATGTGCCCTTTATCCCCCTCGTTGACCTCTTCTAGCCTCTAGCCCGCCTCTGCTCCCCACGCCTTCACCACCCTGTTGCCTGTGTCCATGGGTTATGCATCTGTGCACACAAGTTCTTTGGTTGAACTGTTCCCACCCACCTAACAGCTTTATTGAGAGATAATTCACATTCTGCCTTAATAGTAAAATTCATCTTTTTAAAGTGTACAAGTCAATAATTTTTAGTGTATTCACAAGGTTGTGCAACCATCCCCACTAATTCCAGAACATTTTCAACATTATTTGTAGAACATTTTCATTGCGTTTCACCTAAAAGAAACCTCATATTCATTGTTTGTCACTCTTTCAGCCTTCTCCCAACTCTGGCAACCACTGAACTACTTGTTCCCTGCGTGGATTGTACAGGCCGTTTCATAGCAGTGGAACCACATGTGACCTGTGTGTTTCTTTTCCTCCACTTAGCAAGAGGTTCATCCATGTTGTAGCATGTATCAGAATTTATCTTTTTAATGGATAAATAATATTGCATCGTATGGACATGCCACATTTTATTTATTAGTTGGTGAATATTTGAGTTGTTTTTTCTTTTTAACTCTTGTAAATAATGCTACTATGGACATTCTTGTATGAGGTTTTGTGTGGACATTTTCAATTCTCTTGGGAGTAGAATTGCTGGGTTGTTATAGTAATCCTCTGTTTAGCTGTTTTAGGAACTACCCAGAGTGTTTTTCCAAAGTGTCTGCATCGTCTTACATTTCTACCAACAAAGTACCAGAATTCCGATTTCTCTGTAGCCTCTGCAGCATTTGTTACCATCTCTCATTTGATTATATCCATCCCAGTGGGTGTGAAGTGGTTTTGATTTGCATTTCCCTATGGACTAGTGACCTTGAGCATCTTTCCTGTCCTCATTGGCTGTTGAGTCTCAGCTTTGGAGAAATGTCTGTTCAGATCCTCCACAGGGCAGCCTCTTATTCCTGAAGGAAGCTTCTCTCTCAGGAGGCTGCTGTGTGTCTAATCCTGTGCAGTGGCTTTAGGATTTATATAAGAGAAAGCCCAAGATGTACACTTTAACACTGGCAAGTGTAACCAAGTGTGGGACAGGGGACGAAGAGGTCTGCACAGCCCACTAAGAAGGGCTGACCTGAGGAGAGTCACACCCTATTACGTTTGTGCTGCAGGAAGACGTTGTGTGGGTGCTGGGACAGAGTTTGAATTGGGGTTGTGGAGAGGTTTTTGTGGAGGCTGGAGACAGCTGGGACGGCCTGGAGTGATGAGAAGGCAAGGAAAAGAGTAGAGAAGAGAGGGCAAGAAGTCCCCGGTGGGCCTTCCTCGGAGCCGTGCTGTGTTATGGCCTCCTCACCTCTAAGCGACCTCAAAACCCAGGACTGCTTTCAGGATGATGCCCCCTACTGGCCTTCGAAAGGTGACGTGATTCTTCTGTTTCCTCATCTGGAGAAAGACTACTTGGCTCCCCTGTTTCTCAGGGCAATAAAGGTTCGTTATAATCCTCCCCGTGTAAGTGCTTGAATAGCATGGTTATGTCACAGGGGAGAGAGAGTTAGCAGGTGTCCCTAAATAGTCTCTAATTCCCTAGTAGCACATCTCAGGTGGCAGGACCATGTCTCCCAACCCCCGAGGGCAGGTGCCCCTCTCAGAGTCCCTGAGGCTGTAAGGTGAGTCCTTGGGGCTTCCCGTCAGCCTCTCTTACTGCCACAGTACACCAGTGCACCGTGAGGCTGGAAGAGGGGGGCTCAGCACGGGAGTGTTCAAAGCAAAGCCCTTCTCATGCTCTTACCCCATATCTGTAAGGACGAGACCAGCTACCTTACACTTGTGCCATCTGACTTACCAAGGTGCCCTCTTAGCCTTGTGGGGGAGGAGACCCATGCTCCAAGATGGGGCGTGGATGGTGTCAAAGGTCAGGTGATGGTGTGACCAGGACCTGATCCCCGGTCCAACCACCCCTGGCCCAGTGGCCTCGGTGAGTTGTATTTTCCACGTTGCTAAGGGCTTGTGATGGGATGTTTTGGTTCTCGGTCTATAAGTGAATGCTCTCCCAGGAGGACCAGGGTCCCGTGACACCAGGCATCGTGTTTGTTTGGCGTTGGCACGGTGTGTGTTCCATGGGGGTAATATGTTCCATGTGCTGGGAGATCAGCCTTGGAGTCACTGACAAAGTGTCTCCGAAGTGTGCAACCTCCAAAGAGGTTAAGGCGTTGGGATGGCTCCTGAATGGACTTCAAGTCTCTATTCTTTCCAGGAGCCCTTCGGTTGACTGGGTAAGAATTGGAGTATTTGAGTCACTGTTTCTTGAACAGAAACAACACAAACCCCTGGCACTGCGCAGCTCCCTGGGTCAGGTTGTGTGTGTCCTGAATAGCCATACGCAGGACCATGGCTTCCTGTTCTGTCCTGAGCTGAGCTTTCTCGGGGGCACCTTGTCTAAGAGAAGGCCGTGTTCAAAAAAGTCGCGTGCCGGTCAGGCTGGCGTCATTGGAGACATCGTTGACATTCACCAGGGTGCTCGCTCAGAGAAAGCGAGTCCTCTGGAAAACAAAGCACTGTGTTGCGGAACAAATTATTCTGCCTCTAACCATCCGTTTCTTGTGTCAGTCAGAAATGTCACCTGCTCATTTCTTTAAAGCGAGTGTATCTGTGTGGAATACGTCGACACACTGCCCGTTTTTGTTTGTTTTGATTTTGAAGAACAGGATGTGTTAAAGCTCTTCGGAATCAAAGACACAGATGGAGGTGGAAGAATGGGCAAAAGTGACATTTTTATCCCATTATCCGATTTTCTTTTTTAATGCCAAGTCTGTGGGAGATAGATCTGCAGTTTCTAAATATTCTTTGGGTAAGAGTTTTGCCATGAAAACCTCTTCACCTCCAGTCCCCCTGATGTCCTTGTGCCAGACACCAGTCACCTTTGGTTGATGAGCCTGATTGTAACTCTGGGCAGTGCCACGCCTTCCAGCAGGCTAAGCAGCCGCATTGACACCAGAGGAAGTGTGTCCGTCTAGAAATGGACCCAGTGGCCACTAGGAGGCATCTCCAGGGCTTGGGGCTTCGTCTGTACCGTGTGCCCTCCTGCCTCCTTGCTCTGCCCCCCTACTTCCAGGCTTAGAAATGCCAAGTCAGTGGTGTAGGGGCAGGTGCTTCAGGGATAGGAAACTGCTGCCATGCTAAGTATCCAACAGCCTCTACCTGTATGTACCTTCCACCTAAGACATGTGCAAGACCTCATAGGCGGGAGCTGCAAATGTTAGCTCTCCGTCCAGGAAAAGAAAAAGAGAGTGAGCAGGAGAGGAAACATTGTATTGTTAGAGAGACAGTTCTGCAATATGGCTGCTTTGTGTCCTAAGGAAGAAAGAAATATGCATTTCCTGAAGCAGAGGCATCACTATACTGAGGACTCGCTGGCAGGTGCTCTGGCACTTCCATGTGTTCAACCACAGAAACCCTGTGAGACAGACATATGCACAGGCTTACCTCATAGGTAGTGTGGGTTCCCTTTCAGAAAATGCTATAGAGTGTGTGTCTCGGTAAAGAGAGTCGCACACATGTTTTGGTTTCCCAGTATATGTGAACGTTATGTTTACAATGTCTATTAAGTGCCCAATAGCACTATGTCTTAAAAAGCATTATACATACCTTAATTAAAAAATACTATAGTGCTAAGGAAAAAATGCTAACCATCATTGAGCCTTCAGCGCAGCAATTCTCAACCTGTGGGTCACGACCCCTTTGGGGGTTGAACGACCTGTTCATAGGGGTCGCCTAAATACATCCTGCATATCAGCTATTTACATTACGACTCATAACAGTAGCAACATTACAGTTATGAAGTAGCAACAAAAATAATTGTATGGTTGGGGGTCACCACAACATGAGGAACTGTATTAAAGGATCACGACATTAGGAAGGTTGAGAACCACTGCTTCAGCAAGTCATAATGTCTTACCAGTTAGTGCAGGATCCTGCCTGGATGTTGATGAAAATGCAAGATCTGTAAAGCGCAGTAAAAGGAGCACATAAATGGGATGTGCCTGCATGACGATGCTAAACTTGGCCAGGTTGCTCTGTCCAGGTGGGGACTGGGGCCTCCTGGCACAGTGGTGCAAAAGTGCCTGACACGCAGCAGGAACTGACTACAGGGCTCGGCAAGGGGGGTTTGTGGGACTCACCGAGTAAGCATTGGTAACCATCGGCTGAACCTCTGGGGACAGGTTGTTCATTTTGATGGCCATTAAATGGTGTGTTTCTCCCCACAGAACGACCCTTCTCACCATTATACATGTGCTCTGGATGAGAACTTTGTGAATATTGCTCAGTCTGGTTTCATATGTACCCCCAGCTGGTGGCCCGGGTGTGGACTAGTGACTGGGTGCTGAGGGGCCTCCCACTGTGTGCACTTTCTGTTGGTGATGTTTCAGGGCAATGCTGTTGAATGGGCAGGTGGTCCAGGTGATGTTTTTTACAGGCTCCTCCTGCTCTGTGAGTCTTCATTTTTCAAAGTCTCTAAAGAATGTGGCATAAATATTTTTCATTTTGTCACTAAGACTAAACTTGCAGTGACATAGCCACTTCAAAATGGCATAAAACAGCATTTGCCCTTGCACTGTGCTCAATATTATATGCCCTGGAAATGCCGGGAAGCCATTGCCTGGTCTTGGTTTTCAGCATTGTTGCTAACCACCTGTTGCTCACTGGGAGACATGGAAATAATGACCTTGAAAAGTGGAATAGTGTGGCATTGACGTTCACAGGCCAAGCAGGCCAGAAGGTGCTGGACTAGGTGTCTTACGCAGTAAAGATGTCTAACAGCACAGCCTTTGTGCTCAGTCATGCTTACCTCCAGGCACTGCTGGCATTGGGCGCTGTGGGCTGCAATTCATGCTTTCTGTCCCTCCCTCCCTGCCTCCCTATTTTCCTCCCTCCCTCTCTCCATCCCTCCCTCCCTCCCTCCCTGCCTCCCTCCCTATTTCCCTTCCTTCCTCTCTCCCTCTCGCCCTCCCTCCCTCCTTTCATCCTTCTTTTCTCTTATGTAAACACAAAAATCCCACTGAAATATATTTCATCTACCATATCTGGAATATTGTGAGTAACTAGTGGAAAAATAAAAAGGTCAGCCTTCTCAGACAAGCTTTCGGGGCACTGGATGAGGTCAGAGGGGGCCAAGACACCACCTCCAGATCTTTAAAAGTGTGTCTCATCTGACAGCTGTGAGGGCTTCCATTTGAAGTCTATGGGACTAACTCCATTTAGGATTTAGGAGAATCGCTGCCACTCCAGTCTCCTCTGATTCTTAAAAGGAAAATTATTTCTGCCACCTGTAAATAATGATGTTTGTGACATACTTGGTTCTTAGTTTTCAAGCTTCATTCATACATGCATGTTAGGACCTGAGATATAGTGGTGAAGAGAATGGGTAGCCTCCCAAAACTCATGTTATGTAGTGCAGAGTACATAAGCTTTTCAAAAAAATCTTCAATGATTTTAGGAGTCTTTGTTAGACCACTTGTCAGTCATATGTGCATACACAAATATACTTGTCATTCCTGGTTAAACCCATCTGTGGTTGGCCTGTTTCTTAAAAAAGGGAAAATGCTGCCCTCAGCAGTGCTATGCAGGGAGGAGAGAGGGTCACTGTGATTAGAGTCCCCTTAGTGGCTGCACGGAGCTGGCCACGTGTAAGAAGGCCATGGAGGGTGGTCATCAACTCTTCAATGCTAATGGGAATGCTCTGTTTTTATCTTTATTTTTTTAAATATGTTTTTTATTGATTTTAGAGAGAGGAATGGAATGGGAGAAAGAGAGAGAAACATTAGTAATGAGAGAGGAAATCATTGATGTTCCAGATGGAGATGATGTGAATGGAAGAGTCTGGGAACTTTGGGAGATTCAACCTTTGGGAGATGGTGGCCATTGGGTGATGCTGAGCATGATTACCAGCCTTCCTTCGTGGTGCCCATTCCCCGCACCATCTACTTGGTCCTGTCCTGCCTTCGGGGACGCAGCAGTGCAGTGTGTCAAGGGAGATGAACTTGACACATGGCATAGCTCATGTGATCACATTTATGTGAAGATGTATAGGATTGTTCTCCTCAAAGATCCATTCATTTACCAGATCCTTAGACAAGGTAGAACTCTCTAAAGGGAAGCTTGTATGCATTGTAGTTTGTAGGCCTACTGCTTGGCATTCACTTAAAGAAAGTTAATCGCTTCCAGGAAGGAATTCCACCTGTGAAATATTGGTGGTCAACATGTTATGCTAAGAAATGAAAACCTTTAACCTCACAGATAGTTACTGAACATGGCTGTGCATGGAGACATGAAAGGGAACACTCGCAGCCCCAGCGTAGCGTGCCAGGACGCCCGTCTCACTGAGCCCTCGCCCATGCTGCGCGCCTTCCCCTTTGTTAGTGATTTGAAACAAATGTCTGTTGTTTTGTCTGGGACGTTTTAAAATGCTGCTTCCCACAATGTCAGGAGGATTCTCTGACCCTTTTCTACCCACTCCATTTTCTAGTATTTTTTTAAAATATATTTTATTGATTTTTTTACAGAGAGGAAGGGAGAGGGATAGATAGTTAGAAACATCGATGAGAGAGAAACATCGATCAGCTGCCTCCTACAAGCCACAACCCAGGTACATGCCCTTGACCAGAATCGAACCTGTGACCTTTTAGTCTGCAGGCCGATGCTCTATCCACTGAGCCAAATCGGCCAGGGCAAGTATTTTTTTTTTTAGATAGCTTTTTCAAAGGGACCACTTTAAAAGTCATCGAGAAGCATCCCCAGCCCTGGCCAAGTGGCTCAGTAGGCTGGAGTGTCATCCTGTACAGCAGAAGTTTGGGGATTTGGTTCCCAGCCAGGGCACATACCTAGGTTGTGGGTTCAATCCCCAGCCCCAGTTGGGGCACGTGCAGGAGGCAACTGATCCATGTCTCCCTCGCATAGCTGTTTCTCTCTCTCTCTCTCTCTCTCTCTCTCTCTCTCTCTCTCTCTCTCTCTCTCTTTCCCCCTTCCCTTTCACTCCCTAAAATCTATTAAAGCATATCCTCAAGTGAGGATTTAAAAAAAAAAAAAGAAGAAGAAGAAGCATCCACAAATGGGATATCCTAATGAAAGGATGAAGTACCCTTGTCCCTAAACCCCACATGTCATGGGTTGTTTGTGCTGTTGGGGAACCCCCAGTATGGGTCCTAGTGATGATGATTAATCTCCCGGTATCTCACAAATCGTCCAAGTACGTAGAAGGAAGACTATATCCCATAGCCTGCCTAGCAGCAAGGTGCTGTCCTAAAGCTAAGTACCCCCGCTAATGGGTATAACGAAGGAGTGAACTGCTCTTTCAGGGCATACCCTTAAAGGGCCCGGAGCAGGCCCATCTAGAAAGTGGGCCTGGCAGTCCTGGGCCATGATGTGGCTGTGGGAATGGAAGGCAGCAATGGCAGAAACAGCGTATCTAGAAAGACCCCATGTCCCTGACATGACAGAGTGCCATGCCAGGCCCGGACTGCCCGCCTTGGGACGTTGACTTTGAGAGAAAGAGCTCTTGTTTAAGCCGTTTTTATTTCAGGTTGCTGTCACTTGCAACCAAACGTAATCCTACCTGACCCAGTGGGGAAGTGGCTCTAAAAGGAGCCATCATTTTCCTTCCTAAGTTTCTCACATCTGCGAGTCATTTCTTCTATCAAGACTTTTTGCTGTAGTTACACGTCACACTGGATAGCACTTCACCGTGGAGTGTAGCCAGCGAGGCGGCACACAGGAGTCAAGCCTCTTACTCACTCGCCAGCATGTGCACTAACCAGCTTTACCAAAATGCTGCTCAGGGTCTCGTGCGTAGTAAAGTAAAGGCTTACTAATTAGCCTGTCCTGTGGCAGCCAGGCCAAACCAGGCTTCTGTGATGCGCTGAGTCACATTCCCTAGAGCGGTAGTGTTTCCTACCAGGGGCACCTTCCGAGGGGCTGTCTTTCAGCATTTCTCCACATACGCAGGTGATCCACTGGGAACTCTCGTGTGTGTGTGTGTGTGTGTGTGAGAGAGAGAGAGAGAGAGAGAGAGAGAGAGAGAGAGAGAGAGAGAGAGAGAGAGATTATACCTGAAATAGCAGGAAATGTCTGCTCCTGACTATAGTACCAAGAGGACAGATGACCCCAGGTCGTTAGCTGCTAACAGACAGACCTTCGTAGTTTGGGCGAAATGGAAAAAGTACCACCGGCTTCTTAATTCTACCTAGAGGACATAATTAGAGAATCCCTGTTTTGAATCATCTCAGCATCAGAAGCAACTGTGCCATCTTTTAGTAATTATCTTTTTAGCAGATGCCAAATATTGGGAGGCATCGCCAGACTTCTATGTTATGGGGAGCCCTGTGGAGGGAGCTGCTTGCTGCATATCTGACATCTTGAGCTGTGGCTGTGCAGACCCCTGGGCCAGGAAAAGGGATGCTCAGCCTGCTCCCAGCAGAGTGGGATTCTGGATGTGGAAGTCGCCTCTTCTAAGAGTCTCAGAGTCAGCGTTTCACCACTGGACATGAATTTTGAAGATCATCTGGCAGAGTGAGATAAGCTGGGGATCTAATAGATCTTCCCAAGGTCACGTGGACCCAAGGCAGCCCAGGCTGGCCTCCAGACCTCAGAGTTCTGTACCCTCCATTTCAAGGACCAAGTTTGGCAATGTCTCCACCTTCATTTTTGTTTGAAAGGTTAAAAAACAAGCATCCCAAATGGTGTTGTAAGTAAGTCTCTTCTGAGCATGTCAGGGTTTATTTCTTCTCTCATACCTTTTTATTTATCTCTTTATTTGACAGAGGGTGTAGCCCCCCGACTGAGTACTAAAGGCAT
The DNA here is from genome assembly GCA_004026665.1 of Murina feae. Lineage (NCBI taxonomy): Eukaryota > Metazoa > Chordata > Mammalia > Chiroptera > Vespertilionidae > Murina > Murina feae. The sequence continues at coordinate 57,389 of PVJC01001368.1, forward strand.
AGATTGCCCAGCCCCTCACATCCTGCCCTGGTGGTGGATCACTAATGGTGTAGGAAATGAGGGCAGTGCTGGAGTGCAGGGTGGGTGCATGCCTCTTTAAGAGATTTATATGGAGGTCTGAGCTGGGGAGACAGCACAGTGGTACATCATCATGCAGGCGACATCAGAGACTTTCTTCTTCGCTTGGGTGCATTATCATAAAAAGTGATTTAGACTGGAGCTGATTGATGCAAATGGCCCTATGTGCTTTCCTATCATTAGCGGCCTCTTTCAGTGGCCAGAGGCAGTGATTAAAGCTGTCATTTGGAGCTGCTCATTAAAGACAAGCCCCAGAATAGCAAGAGGAAGAGAGGTTGGAGAGGCATATATACACATGTAGATGTATGTATGTGAGTGTGTGAGTGTGTGTGTGTGTGTGTATTTTTTCCTTAACACTGCATCATCCCTCTCCTGATTGAAGTGCTGAAATCAAGGCTGCAGGAGACATTCCCACTGAGAATATGGAATGCTCTTTTGCAAGTAATATTAGATTTTCGGGAGTGTCACAGTAGATTCTGATGACAGCTTGCCTACGTATTATGAAAGGAGATGAGGAGGGTATTGTGTTAGGCGTGTTTTGTAAGGGATTGACCCTGGTGAGAACTCATTCAGGCTCCCTCTTCCCAGGCTGGGGACTTCAGAGGCGGCCATAGGAGAGCCCAGGGGAGGGTTTGCCTAGGGTGGCAAGTCCCATAGTGACAGTGTTAACCCCGGGATGGAGAAGAGAAGGACAGTGGGGGCGGGGGCGGGGAGGGGGAAGCACTCTGCTGAGCCCAGAGGTGTAGGTGCCTGGATGTCGATCAGAGGGAGGGGGCTTGAGTAGTCCCCCAAATGGAAGAAGAATGGAAAGGAGGGGAACAAAGCCAAGATCCGACGTGCAAGAAGAGAGAGAAATCTGAGCATGGTCTCTCTGGCTCCTTGGGGTGCTCCAGTCAGGGCAACGTGACCAGTTGTTAATCTCCCTTGTAGTAAAATGGCTCCAGTGGGTACTGCCCATGGTGCCACAAACACACATTCACAGACACGCTGGCTTAGAGTCCAAATGGTGCTGTAAGTGACAAACACTCCTCCAGGGCTCCCCACCCGCTCTAAGTGAGCTCCTCCACGCCTCCAAGGAGCGGGCGGAAGTGGAAGTGAGGCTGGGGAGGCGCCGCCAGGAGTCCTCACATGCGCCACTTTCAGGTCTGAGATGTGACTGGCTGGGCCCGTGGCTGTTTTACAGCCTACATCCCAGCAAACTTTTACACAAGTCCGTCTGCAGCTCTCCTCAGAAATCCCTCTGGGAGAAGAAAATAAGAAATTATCTTTTTAATTTCTCAGTCTAATGAACTGGTCGTATACATAAAAATTTAAATTACTTATTTTTTTTATGAAAATGGAGACCAACATCAGTTATGCCACCACCACTGTCTCCATGACAACAACTTGGCTGTGGCAGTTCATGTGACTCCAGTCACAAGCCCTTGAAATGAAGCAAAGGAAAGTTTTAGTTTTTCTTCTGTAATTTACTGGACTCTAGGGGCTCCCATGATGGGGTTAAGCGGAGGTTTCTTTTTGGTGTGGCCGTCAAAGAGCGGGGGAAGTGATGAAATTACTCCTTCGTGCCGCCAGGCGGGGGGTTGGAATATGCAGAGAGAGCTTCCTTGTCAGGTTCTGAGCCAGTTGTTGGCTCCGCGGGTGTGGCCTTTGTCCTCGCTCTGTGCACACCCTGCGGCGCTGGCCTGCTTAGCCGGGCCTGGCGCATCAGGGCCTATTAGTGCTGATGCTGGGCTGTGATGTTCCTCTCCTCGGGGAGCACGCGCAGAACTGCACAAAGTCACTGGTAATCTGCGCGTACAGCCTCCCCCTGGGGAGAAAACCCAGCCAGCTGGCACGCTCATGCTGAGCACATTCGCTTCCCCTGGCAGGCAGGCAGCTTGGCGAGGGCCCGGAGGCCAGCGGCTGCGGGGCTAGCCTCCCCCAGCGCCCAGGCCGCCCAGCTCCGGGTCACAGGCATTGCATGCTGCCTTCCAGACTGGACACCGGCTGAACTCACAGTCTCGTCACTGCAGCTTATCGGCCCTGGCCTTTCCAGGCAGCCTGGGTGGCTCCCTAGAAATAAAGCAAAAACATGAATGCTGGCTGAGGCACAGCGGGCTGGCTGTCTGCATTGGGGTAATCTGGGATGTCCCCCGTCTTTCTGTTTCTCCCAGGCACTAGGTCAGTGACACAGAAAATCTCCTTGTGAACTCAGTCCCCTGCCTTTGGAAAGGGACGTGGACACCTGCTATGGGTGTGTGTGGGGTGGGGAGTGAGTGGAGTTGGGGAGACACGAGGAATCTTGGGTGTGCATAAACATGTTAGAAAATGCCTAGAGAGGAAAAATAAAGTGGCTGAAACTCTGGACCCCAGACTTGTGGGTGTCCTGCTCAAGCTCACCGCCCCAGCACACTCATTGCTGAGTTGAGTGTCCCCCACATGAACCAGGATCCTGCGGCAAGGGAGCAAGGCTTGAACCCCTCGGTCCTGCTCACTGCCGCTCATGGCGAGGCTAGACTTCTCTCAGTTGACATGGCTTAGGATTCTGACATGGAGGACTTTCCTACCTAGCCTGCCAAAAAACAGGCCCTACAAGGTTTGTGGCTTTTTTAGGAGGAACATGTCAAAAGCATCATTCTGCTTAGGAGCCATCTAGACACTAGCGTGTGGCCTCAGCTGCATGGGTAGAGGTCGCCTGGGCTGCTTCTACCAGCTGTTCCATTGTCCTGATATGAGATCGGGAGGAGGCAAAGCAGTGTGTTCTGTGAGAAAGCTTTGTTTTACTAGAAGGAAAAAGACAGGGACCCAAGTGAAGTGCCTTCCGGGCATCACCTTCCCATTTTCCCTGCTCCTTTAACCTGAGTCCACTGAGAAGCAATGCCAACAGCATTGGTAACTTGTAGAAGCACATCCTCTGTGCTGGACACTACGCTGAGCTCTCGTGACCAGTGCCCTGTCATCCTGGAGGGACATGTGGGTATCGGGCCCATTGGGCAGGTGAAGACCCAGGGCTCCGAGTCTTCTCAGCATCACTTAGCTACCACGTGGAGGACCCAGGGTCTGGCCTGAAGACCACACCCTTGTCCACAACTGACCTGGCTCTACAGCTCCTAGGGGCCTTTGTGGGCTGCAGCTCGGGTTCTGCACTTATGGTGGGATGGTGTGAGGACTCTAAGCTCCACGAGGGCAGGGCTTGCCTACCACCTGGTGCCCAGTGTTTGATACAGTGCCCTGCTCACTATATGTGCTAATACATGGTTGCCACATGGAAAAGGGAATGAATGAGTGGTCAGGGTTAAAACTGCATGATTTTAGAGTAAGTAAACATGCTTTGCAAACTCAAAGACTTGTTTACCAAATAGGATGTAAAATGGACTTTTTTTTTTTTTTTAATCATCGGAGAACCTGGACCAGGAGCAGCGGGAATTCTTGGAGAGGGAATATGGGGTTATTGATGGAAAGGGTCCCAGGGGAGATCTTAAGAGACAGGGTTAAGAGCACAGAAGAATTTTTATTAACAAAAAGAGGGCACTTCCTCCTTAGAGACCAGAGGAAAGGGTCAAAGAAAAGGACCCAGTCATGGTCTTGGGCTTTGATCACTCGGGAGTGCCTTCAGATACAGGTAACAGAGAGTGCGACGGGCAGTGTCTGAGATAAGCAAGGGGTGGTTTTCCACATGATCATAAGAAAGCCACAGGCCGTAACTCTGTCAGGGGCTCAGAATGCAGATGAGCATCTTTGAGATGTTTTCCCCTTTTCCTCCTGGCCACACTGTGGCTGTTGCAATTCCTGGTGTCCTGTCTGCATTCCAGGAAGAGTCCTTGTTGTCCCTTTTATCTGAACAATAGGTGCACCCCCACCGACTTCTGCTCAGTGCTCTCTGCTGACCTAACATCGAGGAGGGTGGAGAATGAGCATTTGGCCTCTACCAGGGATGTGAGGGAGGTGCTGGGCCGGTCAGGTGCGAGCTCTGGGTGCTACAATGGATGCAGGGATTAGTGGGGTCTGAGCCTCTAATGGATTTTTTCTCTGATGAGGAATAAAAGAAATAGGGTTCAGGATTCCTAAGAAACTCAGTGAATGGGAGAGAAGGGAAGTGGCGATCTAACTGCCAGATGCCCAGCTGGCATGGCTCAGTGATTGGGTGTCGACCTATGAACCAGGAGGTCACAGTTCCATCCCTGGTCAGGGCACAAGCTCAGGTTGCAGGCTTGATCCTCAGTATGGGGCATGCAAGAGGTAGCTGATGAATTATTCTCAATCATCATTGATGTTTCTCTCTCTCTCCTTCTCTGAAATCAATAAAAATATATTTAGAAAAAAATGCACCTGTGAGATACTACAGCTTTAACTTGGGTCATTATAGTTTTGTGACATTTACTTTTGCTGAAATTTATGTCCTCTTGTTTAGCTTTCTTCTGGCTCCCACCCCATGCAAAGAAAATGGAACTATTACACGTAACAGAAAGGATTCTCTTCATTATAAGCAGCAAATTTTGTCCAAGATGTCCGTTCCAATCGTAGTCTTTCTGCTTTAGAAAATGTATTTCCACTAACAACTTAACCTGGAAAATGGGAAAACAAACCTAAGCAAAAACAGCTCCAACCAGGGTCTGAGAGGAGCCTTCAAAGAAGCTCTGAGAGAAATGAGTTTGATACTTTCCTTCCTCTTAGACGAACCTTCTAACACTTGTCTACGTGCTCATTTACCATTCGCAGGTACATTCTTCCTGGTTAGAGAACAGGTCACTAAATTGTCTAGTGGAGACTGGAGCTGGCCCAGGAGGACCTCTCTCCAGAGGCCAGGATGTGGCCTGGGCTTTGGCTGCCTCTTGAGGCAGGTCAGCTTCCCTCCGTGGGGAGTCAGGCAAGTCTCAGAGGACTCTCTCAGCTCCTAGCATCCTCTCCACCCTCCAGGATCCCAACCCTCGGGGCAGCCGTGTCTCCCTGAAGCCTCTCGGATTGTACTTGGCATCTCAGTCTGTACCTTCCTTTTCCCCTGACCCTCATTAACCAAGAGGAAAAGTCAGTTCCAAAAAGGACTTCATTTCCCCCATGTTGTGTATTTCATATCCGCAGAACACGCTGTGCCCTATTAAGAATTAAACTGTGATCACTACACTCATCTCATTTGTGCCAGGGGCCTTGTTCAAAACCTGCTTCCCCAGCAAAGCAGGGCCAGTGGATTAGTGACCCCCCGCACCACGCTCTGTGGAATGGTTCTCATCTCTTTGTAATGCCCTTGGCAAGGGGCAGAGACAGAGAAGGAAAGATAGGGAGGGAGAGCAAGAAAGAGAGAGAACACAAAAGAAGAACAAGAGTGAAAGAGGCGCTCTACCTGCCGCCTGAGTTTTGTTAGAACAGGCGCATTTGTCAGGATTACTGGAGGGAGAGCTGGGTTTGATCCTGTGCTCCACTGGGATTAGAAAACGCTTTATTGTACCTTTTTAAGCATCTCGCAGTTAGATCAGAACAATGCACTGTTGCGCGCACGCGTGTGTGTGTGTCTCTGTGTGTGTGTGTGTATGTACGTACACGCCATGTGTACGTGTTGTCTCCTTGGAACACACCCTGTTTCAAAGCACTGATGACCGGGTAGACCTCAGGCTTCCTTACAAAGGCCGGATACGGAAAACCGCTGGGTCTCAGTGGGTCTCCCTGTCTCGCAGACCTTTTCTGCCCTTGCCCTGACTCAGATCAGCAGGATTCGCTCCTGTCAGACAAATTATAGCATCTATGAAATGGGGATATCGACATGTGCGACCTGATCTGCTTTAATAGGGACCCGGTGGGAGCTTCCTCCCTGCCTGCTAGCTTTGTGTTCTTTATGGAAGGCAGCCGGCCCTGGAGGAGGCGGCCGCTTTAACCCCTTGCTGACAGCAGGCTGCCGCCTCCGCCTCCGCGGAGCTGGCTGCTTCCTTTTTGTCCATGGCCATTGTCTGGGGAGTGCATGCGGCCTGCCATCCACCCCACGCTTATTATCTCACAGGAGACAAGCTCACCCCAGGAGGAGGAGGACAGAGCTATGTTTTGAACCAGATCTTTTGATTTCCTATCTTCCCTCTTCTCTCCAAAATAATTAGAAGTGACGATCAAGGTATAAACATACACATACACACACACACACACACACACACACACACACAACCTAGATGGGGAACATGCATTGTGGAGCCCTGGCATTTTGTTTTTAGCAGGTTATTGTCCTGTCTGCCATTTGACCTTAAGGAATAATTAGCATTTGAGCTGGTGAGGGGAACAGCCCTCAGAGGACTGGACCTCTGGCATGTAGAAGAGGGGATTTGTGTGAGTCCCCATTTCAAATATTCTCCTATTGCTTTCTCCCTTCCTTCTTTCTCCAACTCGGTTGCTAAGAGAGGAGCCTTCTGGTGCCTCTCGGACCCCCTGCTCCCCCAGGGCCCATTAATCGCATGTGGTTAGGTCCCAGCTGCAGAGCTGGAGGGAAGGGCGGGAAGACAGCGGAGGAGCCCTGGTGCACTGCGGGGGGTGGAGGAGGGAGTGCACAGCACCTTGCCAGCCTCTCCCAGGGTTCCTGCGGGTGGGGGCCCTGCCAGCCTCTGCTCCCACCGTCTACTCACAGTGCCCTGGGGGTGCCATGAGGCCATGGGCAGGAGTGGTGGCTTTCCTTCTGTCTTCTCTCCACCTCTTTTCCACTCCATGTATGAAAGAGGCACCCTCCTGGAAAATGGATGTAGATGGAATTTGGGGGGAGATAGAATCCTGTATTCTATGGATTTACATTGTGCAGAGCCAGTCAAAATGAAGCTGGAAAAACCGTAATGCTTACTCACTGGTGTGGCACAGCTCCTCTCGCAAAGCTAGAAGTCCTTTCACGGAGCACCTACTCACCCCTGATTTACCTGTTCAGGAATGCTTGCTGAATGCACCCCCTGTAAGCCTGCCTGCAGGGGCCCTCAGTGGCTCGGGTGCCTCCTGAGACATGGGAGGAGGGAGTTGGTCAAGGCCCTCTGCTCCTAGGGCTGCAGCCAAGCCCTGGCTGCTTCCCACTGAATTGTCCTGAACCTTGACCCTGCGTGCCCGCAGGGCACTATGCTCTTTGGACTAGTGATTTCATTAAGATTTTCCACCCTTTTCATTTATTCATTCAGGCCGCAGGCAGGAGTTCTGGGAGCGAATTGATAGCGCATCTGTCTTTAATTTTCCTTCGGGGAGCACAACGCTGGGCTCCATCTCCTGCACACATTGCTTCCTAGCCCTGCTCCATGGCCCCTTTGTTGTATTTTGTTTTGGCTGCTTGTCACTCTGTCCCAGGGCAAAGGGCAGGGAGGGAAGCGGGAAGTTCTAGAGCCGGATTGGCAAAAGAGAGGTTGCAGGAAAGAGGCATGGCTGGAAGATGGTCCAGCCACCGAGGGGAAAGCATGGATGGTGGTGAGGACCAGCAGACTAGAGGCTGAGGAGTGGCTTCAGTGCCCAGAACGTGGAGCAAAGACAGGAGCTAGTCCCTGTCCACAAACACCTCTTCTTCCTTCTGCTTCCCTCCCCTGCCAAGGCACATCGAAGGCTCAGGGGTTGTAGGAAGCTGGGGGTGCACGCTCCTCCTGGGATGCCTGGCAACACCACCTGCACCTTCTCAGGTCCGGGATTGCCTCTCTAACTGCATGCTGGGAGTTCTTTCTCCCTCCACATCTCAGTGGACTGGCCGCTGCAAAGTGATGATAACACGGAGGAGATGGCTTGCCACCTGCACCATTTTAAAATCCTCTTCCCAGTGCTGAGCCCAGTTTTTTGTAAACTGCTCCCTGCAATTCTCTCCTCATTTCCAGGCTTCTCTGGACTAACCCAAAGTGCAACCCTTTCCTGGGTTTTTCTGACTATGTTCTCCATCCGTTCCAGGTTTGCTTTTTGGAAGTAGGAGGATTAGGAGCAGTTCTACATGTGAGATATTTGATTGAGAAACCAGAAACCAAAAATGTTAGCTCATTATTTTTAGACACATGTTTACATCAGAATTTGCTCAGGGCATGGGCAGATTAAGGAAGGAGGCTAGGACAAACCATGGCAGCACCGAGAGCCAGTTCCAGGATTTCTCAGTGTTACAAGATGTCATGGATAGGCAGGCTTACTGTTGAGTAGCCTTTTTGAAGATGTGTTTAGACCAAGTTCCTCAGGCTAACCTTGGAGCAGAGGTGTTGAGGCAACTTGATTTGCATGAGGTCTCTCTCGAAATCCTTTCTCCAAGTTCTTTTTAGATTCACCTTTGACCTGTTTCCCCTCGCACATCGAGGGGCTGTACTCCCGAATTCTTATCCCAGGCTGCCACCTGGACCCGGCACTTATTTGGGGTGACGTTCCCGTGATTCTTTAAGCAGCACGTTCTTGCTGAGCGGAGCCTGGTGTCCAGCCGGGTCCGTAGCGCCCGCCATCTCCACGGCGACTGCTCAGGCCCAGCCACGCCGCTCTCCCGTAAACTCCCAGACTTCCTCGGAATTAGAAACCGCCAGGCACGTATTCCAGAATCCCTTCATTCACTCTTGCCAAGAATGTTCTTTAATACAAAGTTATATTCGTTATAATATCTAAGACCAGAAAAGGGTTTGTGCTTTCTTTTCCTGAAATCAGCTTTAATGCATTATGACAAAACCTAACTCATGTTTCTAAACATTTTATGTGACGGTTGTGCTCTTTCGACGCAGCAAAAAGTGGATCCAGAGCTGCTGGCAGCTCTCTTGCTTCTTTCACTGGCTGTGTTCTTTGTGGCCTGAAGTCAGCTGAGGGCCAGGCTTAAGGAGTAACATTGGCCATGGATAATCTGGCAAAGGTTGTATCTGATTACCACCTCGGAGGCGGGTAAGCCGAGATGCTATCCAGACCTGTCGGGTCTGAGGCACAGGGTTGGAGACAGAGGTGTGTAGGTGGGAGTTAATTGCCACGTGCAGCTGTGCTCCTTCGTGCCCTCCTGCCACAGCAATTAGGGAGAGAGTGGCTGCTTGTGTGCGCCATGGTGTTTTATGATGTCGATTATGTGGGAATTAGAAGTGGCTTGGGGAAGCATTTCGTCCTCAGGGTCACCCAATGTCAGGATGACCCAACCCCAGATTTGTTAAACTTCAACCGTTGTGTTTGGCAAACATTCTCCAGAAATTGTTTGGCCGAAAGTAAATAGTTCCATTGAGCAGACCAGTTTATTCAAGTGCCTAGAGGAATCTTGGGATTCTGGCTAATCCTGAGAGGCCCCCCGCCCACCCCAGGGCCCCTCTGAGGTGTGGACATAGCCGGTGGGTTCAGAGTGGTGCTTGTGATAAAACTTTGTGAGGCAAAACACCTACACTCAGGTCCGATGGGTAGACCTTTGGGTTGCTCCATCCAGTGCAGCAGGCACTGGCCATGTGTGTGCTATCTACATTTAAATTCTAATGAATTAGCAAAAATAAATTCTAAACATCAGTTCTTCAGTGACACACATTTCAAGAGCCCGATAGCCACGTGTGATGAGCCGTGACTGCTGTGTTGGATGACACAGATAGAGAACATGGTCATCATCACAGAAAGTCGGTTGGAAGCAACGCTACAGTCTCAGCATGTCACCTGGGCAGGGCTCTTCGGGTCCAAAGCCGCCCTTTGGGACACATCTTGGCTTTCCTGAAGGCACTCCGGTGATTTGTCACCACCTGGGCAGTCCAGCTGAGATGCTGGTCAAGCCTCTCCACTTTGTCTCTGATCAAATGTCAGCCATCCTGGGCCTCAGGACCAGTCAGTCTCCCAGCCCTCCCGGGGCCACCCAGTGCCTCAGCGTTTCTTGAACCGCCACTCCTCAGCTCTGCCCAGCAGTCAGAGAAGAAAAGTGATGATCCCTAAAGAGCCATCCAGGACACTCTCCCTGCCCCAGGTCACCCTGCTCCTGCCTCTCATCCAGTCAGATCGCCAGGAACCCATATACTTGAAGGGCATTAGCTTATCTTTCTGAATTGAATTCTCATTGATAGACTACACTGTAACGTTCATACCTTGGATTTATTGATAAATATGAAGACGACTCACATGTGCTGTGAAAATCATTCATTGCTGAAGATGGGACCCCCCATGTGAGGTGGCATATTGCACTCAGAGGGGTTTGTGGGGCTTTCCCCGACTGGGAATGCAGGCTGCGTGGCCCTTTCCCCTTTGCCCAGCTCCTCAAAACGTCAGAGCTGAATTCAGCGCTCGCTCATGTTGACTTTAGTAGCCCCCATTGTTCTATTTTTATTTTATTTTTTTGGCTTTTTTTTTTCTTTAACTTTATTATGTATGTCTGTTTACTTTGTTTTAAATCTCCTTAAATTCTTTTCTGAAAGAGGTAAAGTATAAAAAATGAGTAAAAACTACTTATTATCTGCTCCTCACACCTATAGTTCCTGTTTTGAGGTATTCCCTGTGCGAGCCCCACCCCGTGGCCCTAGCATCACTGTCAGGCTGGCCCAGCACCTCCTGACAATCTCATTTTTCTTCCGTACCCTCCCGAGGATCTGGCACGCTGCTGAGCATATGCTGGTTGGAGTGATGTAACGGCAGGGAAACACTACAGCGTGTGTGGGACGACATTATACAATAAACTTAGGAAGGAGGGTCACTTCTCAAATGCAGTCAGATGACAAAAGGCAGCACAGGCCTCCCTGGGGTGGAGAGATAGGAGCGAATTTGAATAATTATCATCATTATCATCACCACATTCATTAAACCCCATCTGCGCATGGCACTGAGTCAGTCCCCACAGGTTATTTCTCTGCCAGTGCGAGAACTCTGCGCAGGAGGATAAGCCCGCGCTCTCCTCAGCGCACCAGCTGCCTGCCAAGGCTGTGCGGACGCTCCGCCCTGAAGCCAGCAGGTTGGTTTGCTGAGAGTGGAGCACGTCACCTCTTATGCTCTTGGGACAGAGATCTCTGTGCTACATTCATCGGGCTAGCGGTCACCTTTGCCTTCTGCACCCCGGGGTATCCGAAACCCACCATCATATGTTTCGTGTAGTATGTTCAATACATAGTTATTGCAGTAAAGAGAAGGAAGGAATGAGTGAGTATCCAGTTTGAGCTGTTTCCTGACCATCAGCTGCAGGAGCTGCTGTTTCCTCCATGAATCCAGCACCTTGGGCTTCACAGATGGTCACAGCTGTGCCATGGAGGGGCATCATCACACCTCCTGGAGTCCCATCGCTAGCACTCACGTGGCACTGGACGAGCTGCAGGCTTACAAACCTGCTTTGCTATCAGCTTCGTTGTGATTTGACTTAAAATACTGTAAGCTCCTTGGGGATTGGAGCCAATCTTTCTTTCTTGTATTTCCAGTGAGTCTTCTGCATCAAACACTCAGGAAGGGTTTGTTGACTGAACCAGTGAGATAGATGGTGGGCAGTGCCGACGCATCGTCTCTCCACAGATATCTAACAGGAGCTCGATTGTCAAGAGCGAGTGACAGAGGTGGCCCATGTGGAGTTGTGGCTGCATATAGGTTGGCGACCGTGACCATATCCATATGGGAATAGAAATATTTGAATGGTGCTTTTAAGTTGATACTGGCTTGGGTGTAGGTCATTGTTTTACAACTCAAGAATCCTCTGTGGAGCTTTTTGAAAGTATTGATAACTAGATGCCTTCGCAGAAAAAAAGTAATTTCTGGAACTAGGTACCAGGCCATGAAATACATTCTCTAATACCTTCGATGTTTTTATTGTGCAAATATAGCTGAGAACTACTGACCTAGTCTTCGGGTATTAATCAATACCAGTTCTGTATTCCATCCCTGCCAACATTTAGTCATAATTTACCCTACCTCACCCAGCCAGTGTGGCTCAGTGGTTGAGCATCATCCTATCAACCAGGAGGTCACAGTTCAATTCCTGATCAGGGCACAAAATCAGATTGTAGGGTTGATACCAGTGTGAGGAATGCAGGAGGCAGCCGATCAATGATTCTTTCTCATCATTGATGTTTGTCTCTCTCTTCCTCTCCCTTCCTCTCTGAAATCGATAAAAATATATTTTTAAAAATAATATAACCTAGTTTGTTAATTGCCCTGGTTCAAGAGAACCGAATTATGGGTTTTTGGTACAGGACTGGCTCAAGTTCCCATCACTTCCCATTCCATCCTACAGAGCACCCAGCCAGTGTCTAGCTTTAGCAGGGATCCCACGTGGCACTGGATAAAGGGATGCTTTGATCTCAGATTTGCTGATACGTTCATCCGACATGTATTTAGCACTTGCATTGGACTCAGTGGAGGGAAAGACAGTCGATTTCTGTGTTGTGCTGTGCGGTCAAGGCTGAGATGAAGAGGCCAGGATGTCATGGGAGCTTCAGAGAAAGGGTCTAGGCTGCTGCCTGTGGTCTGTCCTCGTGGAGAGATGTTAGAATGAGTTGCCTAAATGTTTGCCCAGACATTGCCCTGTCCCTTGCCTGGCTGGTGGGAGAGCATGTGCACAGGTGTGGAGGTGGGAGAGAAGGCCAACTATATTGATCTGACTATATGTGGTTTGTGGCTGAAGCCCAGGGCAGGGATGTGGCAAAGCAATGCATTGGGGGTTGGATGTGGCAGTGTTAAGAGGGAGCTTGATGAGTTAGGCCAAGGCCAGATCACAGACAGCTCACCTGTACACCATATTGGGGTGGGTTTACAATGAGGCTATTGGGCTTAAGCTATAGGGCCCCCACCGCCCCTCCCGGAGCTCCATCAATCTTCTATGGCCAAATGTTGGGGGTTCGTTGTTTTCTAATTGGTGAAAATATATTTAAAGTACATTTTTGTAAGAATTTTGTATTATTTCCCTTAACTAGGGCCCCCAGGTATACGAGCTTGGAGTCCTACAAAACCTGGATATGAAGCTTAAGGGACCTTAGAGTTTTCCTGACATTAACAGGAAGTAGGAGGGGGAATGCTATGGGTTTTAACTAGGATTATAACGTGCCATCCAAACTGGGATACTTTGAGAATGAAAGAATATACTTGTAAGAATCCTACCCCCTCCAGAAAAATAAAATAAAATAAACCTAGTCATCAGGTGTATGAAAACGCTTATTGTAACCACTTAGTGAGTGAACTGAAGAGCTCAAGGCTGGAGCAGGGAGATCGGGTAGGATGCTGGCACATGCAGAGGAGAGGATGGGGTCTGAGTCAAAATAGGGACAGAGAAGGTGGAGACAGGAGGCTGGATCATCAGGAAGAATAGCATGGGCCAAGGGGCAGGAGGAATCTGGAGACCATCCCCAGATAAATTGTGGCCTTTGCTTGACCTGGGGGAGCCCAGAGGGAGGACAGGTGGCCATTGCCGTGGACACCAGGAAGGACCTGTGGGACCCCTAGCAGAGGGTGCATTTAGCAGGTGCTGAGTCCCAATGTAGGTCCAGGTGTGTCCTGAGACCGTCAAGTTTGCTGTGCTTCCACTCACCTTAGTCCTCCGCTAATTTGAGCCTAAACTCCCTGAGAAGGAAGAGGCCAGGTGGCAGCACGGGCGGCTCGGTGCTAACCAAACCCTCTTAAAACACAGCTAAAAGCCTGCCCTGCTGTCCTTGGCATGGCCAAAGCCTGCCTCTCACATCACAGCAGGGGTGGCCCGTGGGCTCCCAGTGTGCTGTGCCTTCTGGTCATATGAGCTGACCCTTGATCTACTCGAAGTTAATTTTCCTCCCCATCAGCTTCTCTGTGTCACCAGCCCCACTGAGGGGGTTCTAAGCTGTAGTGCTATATTTTAGACAGAAAGAAGTCTTTTTAGTTCTTCACCTTATACTTAGAAATGCACTCCTGTTCTCCTTGATATATTTGCTTATTGGATTTGTTTAATGAAATATGGATTTATACCATAAATATTGGAGTTGTTGCAGTCCATATTTCAATTAGTGGATCATTTATATGTCACACAAACTTTGTAATTACTGGAATGTAGAAATATAGTGGAGTGAAATGAATTTCTGCTCTGTGCAGTCCTGCCCCCATCTAACCAGGTCTGAGCCGCTTGGATCCATGAGAGGGAAGATTTATATGTGGGGTTTGCAAAGGAAAGGGTCAGGGGTTCAGAAGACAGGCCTCCACTTGTACCGTTAGAGATCTGCATCCCCCCTGCTCCCTGGGCCCCTTACACAGTGTTGTACGAGGTCCTCAGAGGGCGGGAAGCTGGGCTCCGGCAGCAGCGCCTGCCCATCCGTCTGCCTGAGACCTTCATCATCGTTTTCGTCTGGGCTGTAAAGCACAGCCTATTTTTCCCCTTTGCCAAATCTCTGTCCTAAAGGGCTCTAAATATACATAAATATAGATTTCTCGCTGAGCCCAACTTCCAGGAATCAACTAGAAACCCTCACCAGACCTCTGAGACACAAAACGAATAAATTGTGTGTTCCCACCACCACCATGAACCAGTCCTGTCACTTTTAACTGGCTCCTTCTCCAGGCAGTGGGCACTGCCCCAGGACACCTAGTGAATCTCTCTCTCTCTCTCTCTCTCTCTCTCTCTCTCTCTCTCTCTCGCCTGCCGCTTTCTGACCAGAACAATCTGGCTGGAGAGCCCATGCAGCGAGTGCACATCACAGACATAATTCCATCAGAATACAGCCAGGGGTGGGGAATCATTGTTCTCGGAACTGGCTGAGCTGCAGCCGGAGCACAAATACTAAAGTCAGTCGTGCCTTTGAGCTGCCTCTAACAGCGCCCTTTGGAGACCCATTTCATACAAAATTTGAAGCCTGTGTTTATTGCCCATTAAAGCAACCTTTATTTTATGGCAAATGTTGCAGTAATTGCCTTTTACGAAGAGCACTTTGTAACACACATGCACAGTTGAAAGAAAACCACTCTGGTATTGTCTATCGGGACTTAATGGCACAATTAATTTTACTCCATCTGTTCCTGAGACTTTAAAGGAAAATGGATTTTTTTTTTGAGCGCACTTTAATGAAGAAGATAAAGCGGCCCGGCTGGTGTCCCACAGGCTCGGCGCAGTAAGTTCAGATTATTGCTCAGTCTGTCAGAATGGGCTGCTTCCCTCAGCAGCAGCCACAGCCAGCAACCCGCTCTGGCCCCTCGCCGCGCCATTCCTGATGACAAACTGCCAGCCAGCTCCCACAAAAGCACGATTAAAATGTCAGCACAGGATGACGAAGGGGCCAAGAGGGTCCTGGGAGACAAACTGTGTTCAGTATGAGTTAATACTTTACAGCAGGGCTGGGGCCTGGCGTGCTGCTGGCGGCTTGGGCTGCTGGCTCCACTCAGAAAGAATGCAAGGGTGGGGCCGGCCACGCAGCCCGCTGCCTCCAGGGCCTGTGGCGCAGGGTCCCTGTGGGGAGGGTCTGACTCTGGAGGAAGAGCCCAGTGCGGGCTGCAGGTTGGGGGACTGGAGACTCTCAGTGGTCTCTTGGTGGTGGGGAGGGGTAGGGGGTCAGAAAGATGGTCACGGAGCTAGGACGTGTGCCTGCAGTGACCCCAGTTCCACAGTCCTGTCCCAGGTGCTCATGGCACCATTTCAGGGACAAGGAGGGCAGCCAGGACATGCCTAGGCTGCAGGAAATCACTCCTTGCAAAGGAATGGTTGTGCAGAGAATTACAGTCAGCTCCACACCGCGTAGGCCCGTGTCCTAAGTCTTAGGCTCCGCACTGTGGCTGGGCCACAGCAAGGGGCTCCCACAAATGTCTTTGAACCTGTTCTGCTGCTGGACAGCATCCCACAGCCCCCGGCCCAGTGTTTGCTAACTTGCTGGGGGCGAGGACAGGGCATGCTCTGTCTCTTTGGTTTAATTCTCCGGGCATCCCTCGGTCGGGTGGTGTCCATGTGGGAGAGTGCCTGGGAGTGACCCCCATGATGAAAAGGACAAGGAGATTTGCATCTCTGGCCTCCTGTGGAGACCCAATCTGCAGTTCTAGGGGCAGCAGGTGTGAGCTCCTGCCATTGTCCCTAATGGTTATTACCAGTGATAAGCAGGACAAATGTGAGGTCATCGCTCCTGCTGGCAGGTCAGAGGAGGTTGGATTTAGAGCCCCTGGGAGACGAATTAGATGGTCAGTATCCACAGCAGAGGTTGTGGCCAACTCCAGGCTCCAGTGATACTGGGAGGGGGCGGGGGAGGGAGGGAGAGAGGAGTTGCTAGGTCGACGTGATTCAGAATGCATGGCCATACTTCAAGGTTCGAGAGCATCCATTGTCAGAGTAGTGCTGAGAGGAGCAGCAGGCAGGAAGGAGGGGCAGCCAGGGGTAGGGTTTCCTCTTGGTTCATAACCCCAGCCCCAGACTTCACAAAGGAGAAAGGAGGGGAGCCCTGCTGGTTTCTAATTAAACCCCTTTGCCTTTGCTCATTCACCCTGCGCCCCAGCAGTGATGGGCTTCCTGATTTCCTGAGTCTGCCCTCTGACCTCCTTGAACCCTTCCTGCTCTCTCCTCTGGCCGGTCCTGGGCCTGCTGTCGGCCGCCCACCGAGTCACCCCCCTTGCTGCCCCCGTTCCCATCTCCAGCTTGTCCTCCTTTCACCCCCCTCCATTCCATCCATCACCTCCTCCCCTAAGAGTGCTCTCTCCATCCTATTGCCTTTTTTATGCCTCTCCTGGGCTCTTCCTGCTGCCCTCTCCCCGAGCACAGCTTTTCTGTGTTCTGGGCATCCCACAGCTCATGCCACTAATGGCATCATAATAGCCACGCAACGCTGGCTCTTATGGAGAAAACAGCCTTCTGTGGGCTCGCGAGGACTCACAGCCCTGCTGGTGACCCAGACACACTTCCTGCCGGCAGCCCGTGGCCCCGCCCTGCAGGCAGTTTCAAGCTGGTCCTTTATTGCTTCACCAGCTAGGCCACACATTTGGCTCTCTCTGCATCTGTGAAAATGTGAGCCAAGAGCGGCAGAGAATGCCCGGCGGCACCTCGAGAAAGCACAGCCCTCCTGGAGGGCAATGGAGGCCGCGTGGGGCGCGGGCTTCAGGAGCAGCTTCCTTCCCCCATGACGGGGTGGCAGGAAAATTGGGGGCCTCCGTGGGGGACAGGCAGTGGTATATGCAGTGTGAATGTGTTGGGGGGACCTAATATAGAAGAGGAGGTGCAGAGAAAGTTCAGGGCAGGATCCCCCACTCGCCCCACAGGCTCTGCTATCGGATCTCGGATCTCGGGAGGATTCCATCACGGTGTGGCTGTCTCCCACCATTCCTTCTTCAGACGCCAACCTGATCGCACTCTGGGTTAAAGGCAGCTAAAGAGACGAGCCGTGGGAATAAATGCAATCCCTAATTCTTGACTGGGCCCTACGTCTGCAGTTTTAAAAAACATATATGAAAGGATGTTTTGGGGACTGCTGGGAAAATTTGAATGTGGACTGCATATTAGAGAATGTAACAATTGAAATCTCTGATAGTGTTCTTATCCTTGGGAACTACTTGCTTTACTTAATTTTAAAAGGGTTAACCAAAAAGAAATATGTCTGTGTGTGAAAATGCATAACTACACACACACATACACACACACACAGGAAAGCAAATGTGGCAAAATATTAACAGTCATTGAATCTACATGAAGATGATGGGTGTTCACTTCATTTTTTATATTTTTCTGTAAGTTTGACTTTTTTTAAGGTAAAATAAATGGGGGGAACTATTTGTTAAGTGTCTGCTGTATGCTAAGATTGTTCTGGTCACCAGGCGTATCATCAGGGGGGAAATGGCCAACAGTTTCTACCCTCATGGAGCCCACCTTCTGGTAATAAGAGAAAGATAACGATGTATTTTGTTAGGAGGCTGGTGAGGGGGTGGGGAGCACAGGGTGGGAAGGGTGCTGTGTGTGAAATGGGAGGTGAAAGGTGGAACCCACGGAGATGGGTACATGTGAGGCAGGACTCCGAGGAGGTGAGGGCGTGTGCCCCGCAGAGCACACTGGGCGGAGGGCACAGCCAGCATGAGGTGCCTGAGATAAGGGGCTCCCTGTGGCCACTGAGTGGACCATGGATACTGAGTGCTATGTGTCCCGTGAATTCCACACTGTGCAGACCCACGTCCTGTCCCTCACCTGTATAGTGAGCCCGGCTTTGGTGATGATACTAGGTGCTTGAGGGAAACCTTTGCATTTAAGCTGCATAGGCAGGACCCCTGAGGGTCCTGTGATTGTAGAGTGAGCATTCCAGAGCTGTTAGCCTGGCCACATCACCATTGTCATCCGGTATGTCATTCTGTCCACACTGCAGTCATTCTTGCCCCAGTGTCAATGGGGGAACCACAAAGAGAGGAAAGAGCACCAGGCTAGGATTGGTCCACATTCCCATCATCTCATCTCATTCAACTTGGTGACCTCAGCCAACCACTTCACTTATCAGAGCCCCTGGCTTCCTCATCTGTGAAATGGGAGTAAGTGCAGCCTTCTCCCAAAGCAGTTAAGAAGACAGAGAGAGCCCTGGCCAGTTTGGCTTGGTGGATAGAGCATCAGACCTCGGACTGAAGGGTCCTGGGCTGGATTCCAGTCGGGGGCATGTACCTGGGTTGCGCGCACATCCCCAGTAGGGGGTGTGCAGGAGGCAGCTGATTGATGTTTCTCTCTCATCGATGTTTCTAACTATCTGTCCCTCTCCCTTCCTCTCTGTAAAAAATCAATAAAATATATATATTTTTAAAAAGAAGACAAAGAGATAAATGCATATGGACACAGAGTATGAACTGCACAGCACAGAAACTCTATTTGCTTTCTAGACATTTCCGGTTTGGGGCAGTGTAGGCTTTGAGTTGGCCCACTGGCACTGGGCTGCTGCCCTACTACTGAGTAAATGAGCCTCACACCGCTCCCTTCACCACCTATAAAGGGAGAGTTAGGATTTGGTCACCTCTGTGGTCTCATCTTGCTCTAAAAGGGTGTGATTATGAGATGCAGACTATTGAGTACCTCACGAATCCCACTCCCTTCCCCCCAAAATGAATAGAGCTTTGGTGTCTTCCCTGCCATATTGGAGATCACTTCTGCATGTGCTAGCCAGGCCTTGCCCAACAGGACAGCTGGCCTGAGCTCCTGTCACATCTGCACCTCAAGGACATGGGCCCTCTCCAGGGATCTGACAGCTGAGCGCCTCTTCCATGTGTCCACCCAACTGTGTGACTTACCCTCTTGGCTCCTAGCAATATATTCTGGACACTGTAAGGTAGAGGGCTTCATGGAAACTGAGCTTCTTAGGAAATGTGTGCCTATTAGAGGATATAAGTCGGCTCTTAATGCCTTCAGGACCATGGTAAGGGGAAAGTCCCCCCCCACCCCCACCCCTCCTCCAGCATCTCAGGCCTTCAAGGGAATTCATCTCAGGACCTGAAGGACTGGGCTCCTAAGCTCTCCCAGAGCCCATTCAGCAAGGTGCCCACAGAGCGGGAGAGGAAATAAGTCTTAGAAGCTCCTGGCTGTGTCATTCTCCTCCCTGGAGGGTCCAGGGCTGGGGCTTTGAAAGCAGGAAAAGGATAGAGGTGAGCCCTATTCGTGCACACATCCCTGAGCATCTAGGGAAGAGAAGGGGTAAAGTGGGAGGGGGAGGTGGGAGGTGGACGGACGGGAGGAGCCATACTGAACTCTGGGCTCTCTCAGAGGACTCCTGTTGGGAATGCTCCCGAATCACCTGGGAAGGTGAATTGTGTCCTTCCAGTATCAGCAGATTGTACTCTCCCTGCTGAAGTGACTAAGGACAGAGGGACCTGGCCATGCTCTCAGGTGACTAGGTCCAGGGAAAGGGCTGGGACAGACTTCGGAGGAGCAGTTGGCGACGTGTGGGTGGAGGGACGTTGAATGAGGAGCGCCTGGGCACTCTCACCAGTGAGTCTGGAAGTGCCATCCAGAAGCAGAGAAGTCCCAGCCGTGTTGCCCAGGCCCATGTTTGCCTCTGGAGCGGGGATCATGCCAGGGGATGGGCAGCTCTCCGGAGGAAGGAGTGATTTGACCAAGTAGACTTAGGTCGTCCCTCATGGCCCTGCCAGTTTCAGACTCAAACTCTTTTTTTTAAAAATATATTTTATTGATTTTTTTACAGAGAAGAATGGAGAGGAATAGAGAGTTAGAAACATCGATGAGAAAAACATTGATCAGCTGCCTCCTGCACACACACACACCCCCCCCGCACACTCTCCCCCCTGCACACTCCCCACTGAGGATGTACATGCAACCAAGGTACCTGCCCTTGACCAGAGTTGAACCTGGGACCTTTGAGTCCGAAGGCCGATGCTCTATCCACTGAGCCAAACCAGTTAGGGCCAGGCTCAAACTCTTGAGGACCTGTGCTAGTAGGGGCAGCAGCGTGGAGAGGGGAGAGTGAGGCCCAATCATAAAGCAGTGGCCCAGGCAGGGAGTGAGACGGAGGAGGAGTGCTGCCTCCCTTCCCAAACTCTAGGGCAGTACGTGGCAAAGAGTGGCCCCACACCAGCAGCATGGACATCGCCCAGGAACGCGTTAGAAATGCAGAGAGTCAGGCCCCAACCCAGACCTCCTGAGTCAGACTCTCAGAGCCTGGGGCGTGGTTAAGAGATTGCACCTGCCCTCCAGGGGTAGGTTTTTAAGAACCACTGATCTAAGCCGCAAAGACAGTGTAGTTAATTCTCTTAGCGTGTGAGGTGGGGGTTGAGGGCACCAAGAGATCTAGATTCAAGTCCTCCTCTCATTTACCTCCGCAGGACCTTGCAGAAGGACTGTGCTTCTGGGCCAGCTTCCTCATCTGTGCGGTGGTAATGACCATACGTCCTCTCCATGGTTTTTGTGGGGATAACATTAAATTGATGCCTAAACACTGTAAAGGTACAGTGTTAACGGATAGTATTTCATGAACAAGGTGGGCCAAGGTAGGGGCTAGGAAAGACTTCTGGGAGCAGATGACGATATGCCAGTGGGTCATTGTTTTCAATTTGCAGGATGTTCAGAGGAAGAAATGATAGCTTATATTTATCTATTGAGCACCTACCATCTTGCAGACAGCAGTAAGTGATTCCCGTGTATCATGTTATTCTGTTATTATCCCAATTGCGCAAGAGAAAGCTGAGGCTTAGCATCTAAATAACTTGGCCGAGCAGGACATCTAATCCCGCTCAGCTTCATTCCACAGTGGCTTTGAAGTATCCCTGGGAGTCTGTTCTTAACCATCATGCTTTATGCGGGTTCTCAGTCCTGGCCGTGCTGTTGCCACCAGAGCTTTCAGAACTGCTGACCTCCTGAGTCCACTTGTCTGCGGTGGGGCTTGGCCAGTGATGTTTCCTTAAAAGTGCCCTGGATATTTGTAACATGTTGGTAAGATCGAAAACCACCGTGCATTGCACATATACCACCAATCTTAGGATAGTCGCTGCAAGTTCAGACACACATAAGAACTAAGTAAGTGGCACAGCTTTGGCAAGCCACGGCGCTCAATCAAGGCTTATTAAAGTTATGAACTGAAGTAAGTATTTTAAAAGTAGCAGTCATTGCCATTTTAAAGATTCAATAACAGGTGTTCATTTGAGAAAAATTGAAGGACACAGGGAATCGGAGAAAGATAATGCCCCCAGTGCCAACCTTCTCCTCAAGAGGCCTGATGACAGGAAGGAAATGGGCCTGTCCCTCCCACATTAGAGGGAGAAAGGCAGACCCCAGAGGCTGAGCGATTTCCCTCCGTGAGGTCCTTGGGGTTGGTTTGTATAGGTGCTGGGCAGGGGGTAATAATGTAAATTTTTATACTTTGAGCTTTTGGGCAGAAAGGCAGAATCAGAACCCATTGTGTTGCATGTGCTGATTTCTACAAAGGAGCCGATTCAGGCCCTTTGTTCACTCCCTGGCCGACTGAGTGCTTCCAAGTGCAATTTCCCTCCCCTTCTCCCATCAGGAATTACCTTGAGCAGGAAGTGAGTTGGGCCCAGGTTGGCATGCAGGTGTTTTCCACTCCTAAGGGGAAGAATGAGAAGCAGCAATTGACACTAATAACCTGCATTTTTTTTTGAGAGTCCATAGAGCTAAAAATGCAGGCACAGAGGACTCATAAGTTGCCTTGTGGAGATTTCCGGATGAAGGAACTGGGGAGCCACCTTAAGAACTTGCAGAGAAGTCAGTCTTTCTTTACCAAGATCCATCATCTTCCTCCCCAAACCTGAAGTAACAATGAATCACCATTACCTTCATGTTAAAAATCAGAATGCACTGTGGTGTGGTTCAGTGGTTGAGCATCCACCCATGAACCAGAAGTCATGGTTTGATTCCTGGTCAGGGCACGTGCCCCGGTTGTGGGCTCGATCCCCAGTAGGGGGCATGCAGGAGGCAGCTGATCAATGATTCGCTCACATCATTGATGTTTCTAGTTCTCTTTTCCTCTTCCTTCCTCTCTCTGAAGTCAATAAAAACATAGTTTAAAAAATCAGAATAATCCCCCTGATCCTGCCCAGAGCACAGACCTCTGCAGCCTTTGTCCATACCCCGTCATAAAACCACATTCCCATGACTTCCGAGCAGTCAGCCCTGCTTGGGTACCCGGGACTGGAGCGTTCCATTTTTAATGGATTGCAGCTGAGGCAAGTTCAAAAGTGCGAGGATTGTAAACTTCAGAACAACTCTGCAAATGCCGCACACCGTGGCAGAATGATTCAGGAGGCCAAACTTTGCCTCATCAAGTCAGAGAATTTTCTGCAAATGAACTTTTCAAGAATTATGCCGTCGTTGGCATTACAGTATTACACACACGCCTGTTCCCGATCACTCACTGGAACTTATTTTGTAGTTAACCTCCATAAAGGACTGTGCGAGCGAGCACAGGCCTGTCACACACACATTATTTAGAAGCCCTTATTATTATTTTATTGCCAGTCCTTGACAGCTGAGGAAAAGCCAAGCGCTTTAATCTTTTTTTCCCTTTAGTTTACAGTGTAAGAGCTGCATGTAAGATGGATTTGATTAATATGTAACAGAGATGCAATTCTCTGTAAAATGTTCTGTACTTTAGCACCCTGGAAAACAAACTGCATCACAATGGCTTAAATCTCAGTCCATTGTATTATATAGACATCATAAATAATAGAGAGCAGGCAGATATTGCTGCAGGCTTCATCTGCATAACACATCTGAGCTCTCTATAATGTGTTCAACTTGTCACTTTTAGTACAGAGGAGAGGCAATAAAGCTAACAGCTGACTAACACACATCAGCCCTCCTTCTCCTTCCAGGGGGGCGAATGCTCATTAAGCCATCTTAGCCCTGACTTTTAAAATCCATAACTCTTACAAATGTAAAAAAGTTGCCACAAAAGATTAAGCGCATAATATATGTCAAAGTATAATTTTCCATGCGTCTCCCCAACTACCACTCCATGCCGCCGCCACCATCACCAAAATTCTTGTTTCTTTTATAGCCCTTTTGCTAGAGGAAAGAAAATAAAAAAAAAAATCTCGTATTTCAGATAAAAGCAAATGAAATGCCCTCTTCTCTGCGTCAAGAGGGGACTATGTAATTGCTTCTGAGTTTGGAGCAAAAGCGCCCACCCCGGAGGACTGAAGCCATGGCCCTCTCCCTGTAAGACCTGCTCAGGGAGAATGCAGAGTCCGCCATCCCCGGGGGTGGGGGGTGGTGTGCAGATAGGCCATCAGGCCAGTGTCAGCAGCATTGAGTATGGCCTTGCAGGTACCTGCCTCAGTTTCCCCGTTGGCAACAGGACGGGAAGGAAGCCTCCTCAGCCTTTCTGAGGGGCCTGCAAACTGAATTTGCACTGTCTGTGCGATGACCCGTGGCAGCTGTTTCCAGGTTTCCCTGAGCTCTTCTGAGTGGTTTCCTTGTGTCTTAGAGCAAAACTTGAAAACATGAAGCACATCCTCTTCTGTCCTGCTGGCTGAGCCTTTTTAAAAGAGAGTAAGGCTGCCAGGCCCAAAGGAAGGGAAGAAAGATGTTTAGACTCCAACTTGGAGCAGACAGCCCCACGGGAGAGCTTGGGGGGCCAGGGGAGCGTCGTGGTCTGTCTTCTGGGGAAGCTGTGAGACAAATGGTACATGGATGTATATGTCTCATGACATTCATCTCTTTAGAAAATATACTTTAAAACATTTTTCTTGGTGCCTGTAAGAAAAATAAATGGCTGATGGTGGCCCGGATGGTCGGAAGACAGCTTCTGATGAAACAGGAAATTTTTCCTAGCAGTCATAATTCTCTTAAGGGAAAAAGCGAGAGCCTCAACACTTGAATCATTTAGAATAAGCTAAACCAGCCCCTGGAAAACAAACTCACAAGAGAAAAAAACACACAACCTGCCTAAGGTAGGGGCACTGGCGGGCTTACCTAACAGAAATTGGAAGTGGGCACAGAAATCCCATGATGCACTAGACAGAAACACTGTGCACTTCTCTGATCAGTACAGAACTCACTGTGTGTGCGCGCGAGTGTGTGCATGAGGGGCAGACAACCAACCAGCTGGGATACAGAGGCTTTCATTGACACTGGAGGTGGTGTGGGTGGGGGTTGAAAGAAGGCTTGGTTCCCTGGGCTAGGATGTGGGCCTGGAACAGTAAAACACTTTTGCACGGCCACAATGACAATTTGTGTTTGGAGAAAGTCATCACTAAGCTCTGATGTGGGCGCAGCACGGCTGCCTCGGAGTTCCGTAGGTGCCCACCAGGCAGGCCCCCCAGGCGCAGCTCCTGCTGCTGGATCCCAAGCTGCGATCACTTCCTGCGCTGCTCCTGCTGGGCCTTCCTGTCTGGCCGCCTGCCTCCCCCTCCCAGGCTGCAGTGAGTGCGGTGCATCCTTCCTCAGTCCCAGCTGACCACCCAAAGTCCCCCATGATTGATGTTTATCTCCCTCACTCAAGGAAGGAAGGGCCCCACCTTGCAGTGGCACCAGCCCATTCTGTGTTTCAGGTCGATACCCACTGCTTCCCCATCTCCATCCATGCCAGGCCCCTTACCAGGTCATGTCTGTTACCTCCATAAACTGAAGACACAACATGAACCCCACCACCTCAGGAAGACCTAGCAGACCCCCGCTGGAAATGCATCTCTTCCATAAACATGTTTTTATTACTTTATAAATAAATATGGAGTGTCCCCCAAAATGTATAAACATTTTTTTCTGATAGTTCAATTGATGCTTCTTTTCTTTCAGATTTAACCTATGGAAATTAATTATTGAAAATGTGTATACATTTTGGGGGGACACCTATATAAATATGAGCTTTAGGGTAAGGTAATTGAATTAATCATACTCCTAAATTCAGAGTATACTATCATTCTGGATCTACCTGAGGCCTCTCTTAATTGTTCCCCTTTTATTTCAGTCTGCTTTTCCCACCTCCAGGCATGGAGTCTAACATGCTGGATGTCTAACCTTGACAAATAGGTACTGTTACTCTGTGGGTGTGTTTAGTTTACCTAAGTGACCATGTGCCATAATTTTAGTCCTGTTTCTTGTCACTCTACACTCCATGTTTAAGATCAGCCCATGTTGCTGGGTGTACACATGTTTGTTACTTCTCAGTGCTGTCCAGGAGCCGAGTACGCTTTCCCCTAGTAAAGGATCTGAGGTGTGTGGCCCCCAGCATGATGACCACAGATGTCCTTGAAATGTGTCCATTTTTAAAACTCCGCTGTCACTGCTTTGAAGTACATCCCAGGAGATGTTGCTGGGTCATAAAGCAAGTACAAGGTGATGTTAGTGACTCTTAGGTGATACAGTTGGTTTTCAGAATTGCTGTGAATGCTGCCCTGTCTGCAGTGCATGAGGTCTCAGCTCCAGGTGTTCCTGCCAGCCCTTGCTGTTATCCCCGTTTCTAATTTTTGCTGTTGGACAGTATAAAGTACTGTCATGAGTTGACTACTTTTCTGAGTCTGACTTCTTATTGAGTTCCAGTATTTTTTTTTTTTTTGGATACCTTAATTATGGGTCATTTGTGATTTTTAGACACTCAAATACTGTATCTTCTGATTTATATGCATTAACTCTGTAGTTAGTGATCTTTGTAAGATATCCTTAATTTTTCACTTATTATTCTGTAAGGTTTGGTTTAAGAAATCTTTCTCTGTCTTTAGTCTAGATATCATTCTACATTTTCTTTTATTGGCTTCATAGCTTTATTTTTCACTTTCAGGTCTTTAATTCATCCCGTGAAACTTTGTACTATTTACCAGAGTGTGTCTTGAATTCATCTTTATCCGTTTTTCAGTCAGATTTGAGTTCCTGGGAGCATGACTATGTTGTGTTCACCACTGAAGACTCCACTTTGTCTAGCCTTACCTGGCGGGCCCACTTACCTGTGTTCCCTGTCACTTCTCAGTGAAACAGGTATCACTCCCATCTAAACTCAAGCCTTTGTGCACTAATCACCACCCCATCCTCCCTCTCCAGGGATCTCTCTCTCTCTAAGCTCCGTCTCCCTCTCAGCATAGAAACATGCTTACGAGTCCCCACCAACATGACGTCCTCTCACCTCCACTCCTGCTCTTTCCCCTCAGCTGCTTCTGTGCTTTCCCTTCCCTGACTACATCTCTGCCCTGTGGTGGGGCTGCCATGTCCTCACAGAGGTCTCAGCGTTCTGCACTCCTCAGACCCTGCTGGATGGAACGGAAAACTACAGGACCGCAGCTGATTCCTTCTATTTTGTGTGTGTGTGTGTGTGTGTTGCAACATTCTTCTCTCCTTACTTCCATCATATCTCTGACAACTCTCAGATCACCTTCAGTGGCTTTCCCCCTCCATGTA
The DNA here is from genome assembly GCA_004026665.1 of Murina feae. Taxonomy (NCBI): domain Eukaryota; kingdom Metazoa; phylum Chordata; class Mammalia; order Chiroptera; family Vespertilionidae; genus Murina; species Murina feae. The sequence continues at coordinate 84,069 of PVJC01001368.1, forward strand.
ATTGAAGATTGTACTCTTTCTCACCACGGGATTCCATCCACACCCATGGTTCTCCTCACCTGGCCGCAGGACATACTGCCGCCACCACCAGGAATGCCCCTTGGGCACCTAACATTAAAAGTGTGCCAATTGCACTCATCCTCTCCCAGTCTTTGCCGAGACCCTGAGACAGGATCCTGGGAATTTCTCTAGACTGCCTTTGAAATGCAAGGAAGTAACTTTATTATCAAGTAATCATTGAATTTATCATCTCTGATCTCTCTCTTCCCCCAACCATGCCCATACCTGTGTCTGCTCCTATATCCTCATGCTTACGATTTGGCCAGTTACCAAAGCCAGAAATCAACAGGTCTCCCCAGATTCTTCCTTTACCAAGTGCAGTGTATTTTACCTCTCAGAACCTCGGCCCAGTCCGTCCTTCCTTCCATCACAACAGCCTCTGTGGTAACTTGCTAGCTGGTCTCCCTGCCCCCACTGTCCTCTGATCCTGTGCTTCTCAAGTGTGCGGAGAACCACCTTGAAAGTTTATCAAAACACAGGTCCCTGCCCTAGCCAGAGTGGCTTAGCTGGGCCTATGATGTCCTGTGAACCGAAAGGTTGCCAGTTCAATTCCCTGTCCAGGCGCATACCTGGGTTTCAGGCTCGATCCCTGGTGGGGGCATGCAGGAGGTAGCCAATCAACGTTTCTCTGTCTCTCTCTTCCTCTCTTTCTAAAAATCAATGAAAAAAAATCTCTAGAAAGGAAAAAGCAAACAAATAAATAAGAAAACACAGGTCCCGGGCACCACCTGGAGTTTCTGATTCAGTTCACCTTGAACAGAGCCTGAGTTTTGCCTTCAGCACCAGTTCCCGTTGGGCTTGGACCGCAGTCAAACAGCCCTAAGAACTGCCTCCCCTGCTCCCATCCATCCACCCACCGCTGCTGGTTCAGCAGGTAGTTGCCGAGCGCCAGCTGCGCATTGTTCCAAGGCCTGAGATTCAGGAGTGAACGAAGTCAGGTCACCATGGGCAAGGCTGGGCACGTTAATATACAGGATGGTGGCTGGAGTGGTAAATGCTAAGAGGAAACTCAGGATTTGAGCGGATGGGCGAGGGTGCTAAATTATTTAGGAAGCATTTGCGCAGGTACCTGAAGAAAGGGAGTTTCAAACGGGCTCTGGTGAGCCCTGCCCTGCCCTGCCCGGGTCACTCCCTTACTATCGCAAGGCAGCCACATCCGTCCCCTTCTAGGCTCTCCATGAACTGTCTCTGTCCCCCTTCCCCCTCATCCACTTCCCCCTGAGGTGCCCTGACTTCTCCCCCTCGCTGTGCTGGCCATTCTGCGCCC
>PVJC01001368.1:85495-95709 GCA_004026665.1 Murina feae
CCCCCCCCCCCCCCCCCAGCACCCTAGCATGTTACAGAAGCAGTGGCACACTCCCCATGCACCACGGGTCTGGCTTCTTGCCCTCTCCAGGAGGCAGGCCTCTTTGTTTCCTAAAACAGGGCTTTGGCAATGGCTAAATGAGTTCGGTAAGGCCTTGGCCTCCACTGGCGTGTTTGAATTGCCTCTGGATATCTGTTTGTCCCCGCTTCCTCGGGGTGCTGTTGGGAAGATAATTGAGTTGGAAGTGGTAGCATTCCCTCCGTCTTTCTTCCTTCAGGCTCACAAGCATGTTCACCTGCAGAGAGCGGGATCGACTCCTTTCATCTTGCACTCAGATGAGCTTTCGAGTGAGTCACCGCCCCTCCCAACTATCTGCCTTCCTGCCCACCCTCACTCCTTAGGAGCAGAGCCCCTGAAACACTGTGGGGCCACAGCCTCCCACGTTCCCCTTACCCCTTCCTCCCAGCGTCTTGGACCTGGCATGATGACAGTTCAGGTGGGAGATGCCACAGGGGGACGAGGCGGATCCAGCTGGAAACTGCATCAGCCACTGAACCCTCCACACACCGCCAGATGGTCCGGTGCAGCAACAGCCTTTCAGAATTAATAACTCTCCCTCCAGAGGGCCAGCTTCATTCAGGAGCCGTTTCACCTTTTCCAGCCAAGTGTGTTTTCTTCCCATAGTGGGGCCTGCTCATGGAGGCAAGAGAGATGTCTCTTGCTCCCTCCACCTTTCTTTGCCTTTGGCTTCTGACAGTGCAGCTTTTAATCTAGAAATTATGGTAGCTCATATGTGCATTTTGAGAGTATATCATTGCTGCATTTAATTAACGGTTATTAGCGTTCACGTACTGTGCTGCATTCTATGTCACAAATCATCAAGTCTCCCAGAGCAGTTATAGCAATTAAGAACTCCATCACACCTTCTGTATAGTCATTTGGTACTTTTCCAGGTCTTTTCAAAACTGGAAATTACTAATCAAATCATTTCTGCTCTGTGCCTCAGTATCGTTTATTCCATTCCTAATGATGTGCGACTTTTTTTTCTTTGGCCGTTAACAGAAGCATCCGTGCGTCTAACCCATTTCACACCGCCGTCATGCTTTAGCGAGGTGATAATGAACTCGCAGAAGAAAACGCGGGCTTTGGTTCTCTGTGCAGAGCGGTGTCTCTCCTCTCCTGCTGTTGGGTGATTGAATTTCGAAACTGTAATATGCATCGACAGACCTACAAACCTGACTTGCCCGTGCCACAGCCATCGCAGTTTAGCTTCAATTCAGAGCTCAGTGCGACTCCTGCCTGATCAATTTGTCATCCCTCTAAATGGAAACTAATTACTTCCCAGGGAAAGATTGCAGGCAAATACCAGCCTTTGCATCAGCAGCCCTCTGCAGCGAGGTGAAGGCGAGGTCTGCAGGGTGTCACCAACGGGGCCATTCCCTCTGCCTGGAGACCGTCAGGAAGCGTTGTTATTATTTAGAGCAGGTGTCAGCTTGCTGTCATCTCCCCTAAGGTGAGCTGTCAGGAGTGCATCTCTCTTCGTAGGCCACCTGGATGATCTCAAGTCAAATGTCAGGGGCCATTCAGTTGCCTGGTTTACAAAAAAAAAAAAAAAAAAAAAAGTGCCTGCAGGCTTTTGATGGTGTTTGGATGTGGGCAAGCCAGCCTGCTGGCAGTGGCCCACTGCCCCCGCACCCCCTGCCCCCAAGGGGACTCTCTCTCTCCCCTTCCCCAGAACACTGCCCTGAAAGCATCCCCAGAAAGAATGAACCGCTGCCATCATGCAGCATCAAACAGACTGTGGCGCTGACAGCTGTGGGCAAGACTGGCTGGGAGGCTTTGCCAGGAGACCCAGGCCGTGCAAGGCTGCTGCTCAGGGCTGCATTGGTGGGAGGCCCTGGCTCAGGCAGCGAGGCTGTGGCTGCGGCTGGGGCTGGGGCTGGGGCTGGGCCAGGCGGCCAGCTCAGAGGCTGTTGAAAATCTGACCAGAGGAGGCCTTGCCAGTTCCCTCCTTTGCTCATTTGGAAGCTGTCAGGCTGGCCGAGTGGTTTGGGACACGGCTGATCTTGCCACCTCTGTGTCTGGGATGAACTGCAAGGTCTCTAGTCTGACCGTAGCATCGCCCAGCCTTGGACAGTCTCCCAGAGAAGCCAGACAGCACTCGGGAGAAAGGTTTGTTTGGTTCAGCAAGTGATTGGATCTCCTGCTATTTGACTTGGGTTCTGTATTGGGGATCATGTCCAGGCCCCTGTTGGGGTTAATGGAAGAGCCCAAACCCCAATCCTTGCCCTTTCCAAAGCTGCCTTGCACTTTATGCCACCATGTGGCAACGGAGCAGGGAGGGACTTGGGACTGGCTGTGTGGGCCATGAGCTGGGTGAGCCACTCAGCTTCCCCAGGCCTCAGTCTGCTTCTCTCTGCAACCCTGAGTGTACTTGGACAAGATCGCCTCCCAAGGCCAGTCCAGCTCTCCATACTTACGTCCATGCTTACGTTTGCTTTGAAATGCAATGAAAAACAGAAGCGTGGTTACCTCAGCGTGGCCAGCTCTGTGGTTACATGAGAAATAGTGATGCTCCTTGAAAAATGATGCTGTCTTTCCAGTGCCTCCTCCCTGCTCGCTCAACACGCGGACATCCGGGTCACGCCAGGTGTCCTCTCGGTGCTGTTCTCTGAGACTTGCACTCTGGGAAGCAGGCAGGACTGCTAATTGGGAGCGAGGTTTTGTCCTCCATCAAACCTGACTCCTAACCTCTTTCCCACCTGCTGCCTGCCCAGCAGCCCTCTCTCCCCGCTTGCTGGTCCCTGCTGTGGGGTCTAGGAACTCAGGTGACATTGACAATACAAGGACCCGCATACATTGGAGGGAAATTGGCCTCTTTGTGCCTGAGCTACAAACTGTGAAGAAAAATCAGTATTTGAGAAATGCAAGCCTCTAGCCTGTCAACAGTAGCCATTCAAGAAATGTCACCCACGGCCCGATGTGTGTCAGGGGACGAGAGGTGGCCGAGTGATGACTGTGTGCATGGAGCTTTGGTTAACCTTCGGCACCTTTTTCTTGTCTTCGTTTTATCATTTTTAATACAGGAGTGATGGTAGGACCTGCCTCCTCTGGGGTGCTGGTGAGGGTTAAATTAATGAAAACATAAAGAACCTGGCACAGTCCCTGCTCTGTCTCCGCCCGAGGTGAATGTGAGTTTCTCTTGCTACAGTGAGTGTCATTGTAATCACTCCCACCCAACTGCCGCAGTTTCCTGCAAGGTGCCACCGGCTCACTCACTGTGCTGCCTTCACCAGAGCATGTGGCCTCCCCAGACCTCAGGCTCCTCATCTGCAGCGCAAGGGAGGGGCAGGGGCTGAGCCTTACAGCAGCGCTGTCTGCTCTGCCAGTCTCTGAAGTGAGTTTGCAGGTCGATGTTATCTGTGCATGCACCAATGAGAGCTTGTGAGCTTGAATGGAATGTATATGCTCAGATCATTAAACATACACATAGTAGAATGTTTAGATTAGAAACATGATAGACAAACTTGGAAATCATCAAAGGCATGTCAGGAATACTTGGAAAGAATCCATCGTAACCGTGCAAAAATGAACTTATTAAAACAATCCCAGTGGATAAAGGATTCGAAGACATCTTTTGCAGACAACAGTTTAGATACGTTTTGAAATTAGGGAGCACCTTTTTTCTGTTGACTTTAATCTCTGACTATGTGCATGTCAGCCTCAGTTTCCAAAAAAATGCCAACATGTCAAGGTGAGATGAGTGACCATCAGTTACATAGGAACAGAAATGGTGGGCTTCCAGCCCAGCCAGCATGCATCTAAGACCATCCCGGAGGGATTTTGTGAGTCACCAGAGATGATCTGTGTGTCCCGTAGATTAACAACATGCCTCAATTGTGTGGTGCCTGGGTTCTTAGCATGTTGACAAACAGGAATTTTCAGGTACAGCTAAAGAACTAAAATGACTTAAGCAATGGGAGGAGCTATTATTTCTGAAACGGGCTAGTTAATGCAGCTTCACTAACTTTATGGGAGCCCTTGATTGGCTTCTCACCATGCTCTTAGCTTTCTCTTCATGGTGCTAAGGTGGCACCACAGTGACCAGCTGGCACTTTCTCAAGGAATCTCAGACAGGAAGCAAGAGTTGGGGGTTCCTCATGCATCCCTCTTTTTATCAGGAGGAAATTCTTTTCCAGAGCCCCACAGCAAATATCCCCTGTCCCATAGGCTAAAACTGGGCCCCGTTCCTGCTTCTAAAACAATCACTGGCAAAGGCCCATGGAATTCCCCAGGTGGGTCTATGCCTCTGTGACGGGCGAGGGCCTGCCGCCTGGCTCAGTGTGATACAGGACCCAAACGCATCTGGGTTCTGCAAACTAACAGGCTTTTGACCAGGGCAACCACCGGGGCCTGCCTAGGACCATACAGGTCATTGATTCCTACCTAACAGTTTGTGGGTCTGGAAATAGCAAGTGGTGTGAGCCTCTCTGAACCTCAACGAATGAGTAGCAGATCTAGAATGAGCATTTCTTTCCTCTTACTCTCATACCCACTCGGTCCTTTCTGGCATTGTTTTCAGTTTTAAACTCTTAACATCAAACAGGTAACAGTTGTACATTTTGGTTGATTCTCTATTACCACTAATAACTACCTTGTTGATTGCTATCGTGAATGTTGTTTAAAAATAAGAACCGTGTATATTGTGTTAAGGTATCTGTATCGAGCCTGTGACCATTAACCATTTTATCAGATTTATTCTACATGCAAAGCAAACACACACACATGAAATTCCTTGTTTTCAAAAGACTTATGGTCCAGATAAGAAAACTCTTCCTGCACCCATGGCGGTTACACATAAGTTAATAGTGCCAGCTGATTGACAGATGGCCTGGGTTCAAATCAGGAGAAGGGATCACATTGGGTGCATGGTGAGGCCCCGGGAGTGTGTTTCAGTGACAGAGAGGAGGGTGGAGGAAGTCCCAGTGGGATGATGATAATGATGACAGTAACGATCACAGCATTTATTGAGCACCTACTGTTTTTAAGACAAAGTTCTAAGCACTTTGCATGTTTTAACTCACTATGTCCTCTAAAAAAGTCCACCCTACAAGATACAGTTTATTGTTTTCTTATTACTTCCACTTTAAATATAAGATTAATGAAATGGAGATAGGTTAACCGACTTCCCAAGGCCTTGCAGTCAGTAAATGGTGGCTTGCAGGAACCTGGTGCGCCATCTTCCCTCGTGCAGTCAGGCTCAGTGTGCACCGACTCACGAGGTAGGAAAGCCCAGGGCTCTTAGATTGGTGTTGCTGAGGGAGGATTTAGAGGAAGATGCCATGGAGAGTTTTCTCTAAATTCAGAAGTGCTTAGAGCTCGGTCTGGCCTCCAGGATCTCAGAAAACACTGCTCAACACCTGTAATGCCAAGAACACATGTTGACATGGAATGTGCTTCTCCCTCACACTTTTGTTTCTCCACTTTAAGTAAAGGATGTTAATGTGTGTCTGTAAGCAGTGAAGACCTCACCAGATCATTATGGTCCTACAGTGGACCGCACACGCCGTCATCATCACACACTACCCCAGCCCCATGTGTGTTACTCTGATCAGATGCTGGTTGGAAAGCCTTCCAGGCCTGTTTAGTTAAGACTAAGTGAAGGTTGGGTGCCTTCAGCATCTCCCCAGTGTTTCACTAAGTAGGGTTCCACGCAGGATAACAGTGACCAATACACCGAACCTCCTCTGGTTGAGATGCATGCCAAAGACCTTTAGTTACTCTGCAGTGTGGAATTAAGTCACTACAGTACCCTGCTTCTTCCTCCGCTATTTTTTTTTTTTTAGAGTTAAACAGTTTTGAGATATTAAAATGGAATTTACATGGCAGCAGAGGGAAAGGGATTGTCTAAATACAAAAGGCAACAACTGTGAAATCTTAAGCCAACATTTCTGCTAAAGATCAAGCACCCGCGCAGATGCAAAAGGCTGCTCTGAGAGACACCCCCAGCTGGAAAATGAGCCCCGTCGTAGAAATTGGGGTAGCTCCAACCTTTAAGATTAGTTTTGTTTTGTTTTTTTAAATATATATTTTATTGATTTTTTACACAGAGGAGGGATAGAGAGTTAGAAACATCGATGAGAGAGAAACATCGATCAGCTGCCTCCTGCACACCCTCTACTGGGGATGTGCCCGCAACCAAGGTAAATGCCCTTGACCGGAATCGAACCTGGGACCCTTCAGTCTGCAGGCCGACGCTCTATCCACTGAGCCAAACCCGTCAGGGCTAAGACTAGTTTTAATGACGGTTCTCTTCATTTCTGTAAGCTAAAGGTGGGCCCAGGTTTACTCTTGAATATTCAGGTCTTTTTTGATTCTTGACAATGGTTGGGCTCTGGGCTGGTTGATTGGTTTTTGTCTGGCTTGATGTCCAGATTTCTTTTCCTATTACAGTTTATGTAAGAACCTTCCCCTCTTATTAAATGAGATGCTTAACTTGGTAAAAAAATAACATTATCTCATACTTTTATATTTCCTTCTTAGAAATTTGCAAATGGCTTTACATAGAGACCTGGATTCTAAACCTAATTCCAGAACTTTGTGAGCTTGAGGGAAGTCTGTTAACCTCCGTGACTCCCAGGGCCCGAGACTTTCCTTCTTTGAATGGCCTCCTGCCATTGCCAGTTCAGACCTGGCCCTTTCTCCCGGCCCAGGTCAGATGCTGCTTCCTGAAGCTCTTCTTGATATCCTACCTTTGTGTTTCCCTTGCAATAAGCCATTGAATTGCTTCTTGCCCCCTTGGCGTATATAGTCCTTGAGAGCCGAGGTTGCGTCTTTAGTATCTTCAGTTGTCTTTGCCTCCCAGGCTTGCCCACAGTAAGCACTTGAACATTGAAAGGATGAACTAATGAATCCATCTTAGATCCCTGATTGTGTTTGTTTCTTTGAAATCCCTATGTGGTTCTCAACCATGGTGTTGGGCCCACTGCAGCACTGCATTCAGTTACAAATGTGTTGCAGTTAATGGTTGTCAACGATTGTGAGGGCTTGGAAATTTGCAAACTATGTACTGTTTTTATATAATTAGAATGATTCCCTTCAATAATGTCCCTTGATGATGATAATAATATCATCCTTCAGTGTTTAGTTCGTCAATATGACTTTCTCTCTTCCACTGTGATTTGTTTCTTGAAGACAGTGATTCTCAACCTGTGCGTCTCGACCCCTTTGGGGGTTGAATGACCCTTTCACAGGGGTCACCTAAGACCATCCTGCATATCAGATATTTACATTACGATTCATAACAGCAGCAACATTACAGTTATGAGGTAGCAATGAAAATAATTTTATGATTGGGTCACAACATGAGGAACTGTATTTAAAGGGCCAGAAGGCTGAGAACCACTGCTTGAAGAGAACCAGTAGAATCAGAGTCAGGATGCAGTAAACTATATGTAGTCCACAATCCCCACCCCCCTTTTTTTTTATGTGCCACAGCCATAATAAGCTAGAAATCACTGTTAATTGTTATGAAACTATGGAATTACTTTAGTGCTTTATTTCTCTGCAAGATTTGAGGTCATTGTCAAAAATGAACATTATCTGTTAATTTAGCAAAAAGAGTAGCTATTCTTCTAAATCAAGGTCAGCACACTCTTTTTATAAAGGCCTAGATAGTATTTGGCGCTTGGGGGCCTGATACTCTTTTAGCAACTACTCATTTCTGCTGTTGTAGCACAAAAACAGCCACAGACAATGCACAAATGAACGGACGTCACTGTATTCCCATCCCAGAAACAGACATTGGGCAAGATTTGGCCCACAGGTCTGCTCTGAGGCAGAAAGCACACATAGGAGTATAAATGATACTGGTTACTTCTTAAAAATTATATTAATCACATAAATTCTACTTCCTTTGTAATGGCTAAGGAGTTTCTGCAAAGAAATAAAAACAACTTGTTTACTTATTTGCAAGAATATAGAGTATTATACAGGGTGGGTTTACAGTTGTTCATATGGAAAATAATACAATCATAACTAATAATGGAATAATAAACTATTTTGCATATTCACAGCTATAAACCTACTTTTGCCTCATCCTGTATAGCTCAGAGTTAATAGTCTCTAGACTTTCTCAGCATAGCAAATGAGATTAAATTACGTTTATGATCTAAACACAGCCGCCGAGGGCAGTTCATTAAAGCGAGGTGGGTGTGATATGATCAAGTACCTCGTCTGCTGAGAAGTTGGCTTCTGCAGTGTGATCTGTGGCACTTTATTTTCTGTCTTGGTAGTTTCTCTCTGTGGGACATTCAGTCTCTACCTTCCTGTTTGGCATTTCTGTTGGTAATTACTTGAAAAACCGTCACTTCTTTAAGTTGCTGCGTGGAGTAATAGCCTTTCTTCTTGACAGTTAAATGGCCAATAAACGCAGCCATGTGAAGTAAACTTTTAAAAGAGTCAACACGGCAGGTTGACTTGAAATAATTAGTCTCTGGTGTTCGGACACCCACAGTGTGTGTTTTAGAACCTGGATCCAGAAATGACTGGATCGCAGTCTGTGTGGGGAAACCATCACCATGGCAAGAGTTTGCTGACCTTGATTTGGAAGAATAGCTACTCTTTTTGCTAAATCACAGCATCCTTTTTCAGAGCCTTGGTTGGTTCTTCTGCCTTCTCACAGCCAAGAGCTGACAGGCCCTCCAGGCAGGCCCTGTAGGTGCTCAGGGTAACAGGAGCATGCCCCCCAGGGAGGTGTGAAGTAAACCCTCTCAGCGCAGGGCCAGGACCACCTCCAGCTCCGAGGGCTCTTCTCAGTCATGCGCCAAGTCTCTGCTGTGGGTCAGACCCACGTTTGGGAGCCCCAAGAAGAGAGTTGGTGCCCCACACTCTCATCATGTCCCAGGCATCTCCTCTCCTCCCATTTGACACCAGCTGAGTACCTGGCACCTCAGTTGCCCCCTTCGTCCCACTAGGACCAGAGCCTTGTTATATCAGCAGGTAACAGAATGTGGCTGAAAAATAAAGATGCTGTCTCGTCTCCCATGACAAGGAGTCAGGAGATCGGTGATACCAAACATGGCGTAGAGGCTCGGTGTTGTTAGAGAGGACCCCGACACTTCCGTTCTTTCCTCTTCCATTCCTGCCAAGTCTGTGTTTGGGGAACAAGTTACCTCACAAATGCAAGATGGCTGCTGAAACTCCAAGAGTGGAGATCCAGCATGTGGAACCATGCCATGCAGGAGGGAAGAAAGGGGGTGAAAAGAGGGCTCTGCCTAATGCTGTTCTCTTTCAGTAGGAAAAGCCTTCCCAGAAGCCTCCAGGAGTCTTCCGTTTGGGGCTCACTGGCCGGAAGGAAATTACCGTGATTGGCTTAGATCAGTCATAGCTTCCCTGGCACTGGGTACATACCACGCTGACAGTTCTATTGGCAGAGAAGAAAGGGGAGTGGTTATTGGGTAAGCAGCCAACTGTGTCTCTTGCACCCGATCTAAGCCCCCAGTTGATGGGTAGGGCACCTGTGGAATTATTGCCAGCAGTCTTTCCTGACTCCTGATCCTTAGCAGACATCTGGATCCCGCCCTCCACCCCACCCCCCATCAGTGCCTTTCCTACCTGGTAGGACTTCCTGATGCCTCCTGGGATCCGAGCTGGCTGGGTCTTTTGGATACACCGTCTCATCCACCCGACACATTCTTTTTGGTTCTCAGCACATTGATCTGTCCCTTCTGGGGTATAGATGAGCCACTTTGGGACTCTGAATGCCTTAAAAAAATGTCATTTCATTTTTCCTAGTAAAATCATACAAGAATACATGAGTTGGTATCATTTATTGGGCTACTTTTAACAGATGAGATTCTGAAAATTCAAATGAATTTGAAAGGTACTACTCTGCCAATCACATTTCCTGGCATAGTTTAAAATGTTATTTAATTTCACAATCTGAAGTATTGGCTCTCGGCTTTTTGATAGTCTATATAAAACTGTAGAAAGTTGTTTAAGAACAATAAGAATTAAGAAAACGACAGGATATAGAGTTCAAAACCACGGTTATTAGGTTTTTCAAGAAAATGCTAGAGACTGCCGATAAATTTGATGAGACCCTCAAGGATATGATAAAGGACCAACTAGAAATGAATCATACACTGACTGAAATGAAGAATATTATGCAGACATCCAACAGCAGACGAGAGGATCGCAAGAAGCAAGTCAAA